>JAGQAX010000014.1:37802027-38108852 GCA_019142605.1 Cephalopholis sonnerati | reverse complement strand
GGATTCCAGTGTCTTGATTCCCATCCTGCAGAGTTTGGAAGAACTTTTGGCATAAAATACATCACGTCTCAAATGCACTGCCTTGTATCGGTTATAGCCATGGTGTGAAATCTTGGTTAAATGGCCAATTTTTATAAATTTGCACTTCCATGTCGTTCAGGGTACAGTGACAGTTAGCTAGCAGACAGTGGATCCTCTGATCTGCAGGATGTTATTGAAAGAGGCATTCGCTAAGTTAAAAAAATTAAAAAATAATTTTAAAAAAAATTGTGATTTTACAATATAATGTCAGAAAAAAAAGATTTCTAAAATCCTACTTTTTTAAGACTTTTAAAAGATTGATTTAAGACATTTTGATACAAATTATGGCCTTATTTTTAAATCAATAAATTCAAAGTCTTTCAAGACTTTTAGGATCCATGGGCGCCCTGTAAAATGCGACGAGGCTGTCAGGCACAAATCAGCATTAACAATGTAATGTTAGCTAGCTACCTAGTTAGCTACTGAGAAATCAGCATACTTACAGTGTTTTTTTTTTTTATCTTTATTAACAAAAATAATACAATTGTGGATTTCTTCTGTTGTTAATGCAACTGTCTTGCCGATGATTTCTCATTACACTCAGTTTGTAGTGTGCCTCCAAAAAAACTCCACATGGAGGGCCATGTGGCCCTTAAGGCCCAGAAACACCAAACCGACCCCAGAGAATTGTTACAAAAGCCCTGTGTTGCATTGCCTCAAATTGCAGCAAATTGTTGCACATGAATACACCGCAATGACTTCGACTGACGACCAACCAGCACCAATGTTACGCACTTGCTTGAGAGAAAATTACTCTTCACATCAGTAGATGGTGGTTGTCTGTATTTGTCATTCAAAAAGGGAAACCAGAAGACCTTCTTGATGTTAGTTAGCCAGTTAGCAAATTAACAACACAGTCCAGTGTTGAATGAGCAGAGCATATTTACTGTGCACCTGTGAACAATAACGTTTCTGCTAAAAAACTAAGTGACTATAGAAAAATAACCTTATGTTAAGTTTGTTTTGGTTTCACTCTCTCTTGACTTTAGCTCTTTGTTTACTTTCCTCACTTCTGTTTTTGTTTTCGTGCGCTGGGCTGAACTGCCAATTACAATGATTTCATTCACCGATCAGCTCTTCAGTTTCAGATGCTTTTTCTGCAAGTTGAATCTGAAAAATAGCCCAATATCGCCAACAAGGGCCACCGATGCTCACCAACCACTTAACACTGACCGACAGCCAAGCGTTGGCTTGGTGTGTCAGGGCCTTTACACTTAGCCCTACCCCTCTACCCAAGACCAGAATGTGCAAAACGAGGGTAAGGTCAAAGGGTGTATTGGGATTAAGCCCTTGTCTCTGAGGGAGTTCACAGAAGATGAATAATTACCACATAATGGTGGCAATCATTCTCAACTTAAGTGTGATTTGGCCTTTCTTCATAAGAGGTTAACCCTGATACAGTTAGGCAGCCTCCACCATCTGGTCATAAAACAACACGTTATTAGTAGGGACCAATCCATCTGAGATTTATTGTTAATCTAATTATGAATCCATATCCATTAACTTCTGCTCAAAATCCTCTGATGAAAAACTGTAAAACATTAAATTTATCCATGTGGTCAAATATGACTCAAAATCGCACTGATACAATTTGCATTTAGTCAAATAATCACAAAGAACATGCTTTATAAATACCACATTCTCTCCTGGTACTGAGCAAAAAAAGGGGACAGAGAACCTTTCACAGTCTGTACATCTCGGCTCAGACACAATCGTACAAAAGATCTGACCCAAGCGCTGACACAATGTACCATTTCCAGATTAATAATAGAAACACAATTTCCAGTTTGCTTCCTGCTGCAGTCGTCATGACGTCTAATAGGCACAAACACAGACGTGAACTTTGAAAATATGTCCTGCTTTTACCATAGCTGCTGTATATGAAGGACAAATTGAGCTGCAGTGGGGACAATTACCTTTAAGGTGACCGTTTCATCTCCTGTCGAGATAAGAAGGGTCGCTGGGTTCCAATACCACAGCAGTATTTTGTGGCATTTATCAGGAAGAGCTACTTAAAAAAAATCTAACTCTATGCCCGAGTGGTGAGAATTTGGGGGGTGGTGTCATATTTTAGTCTTTCCAAAATCATAAACAAGGGCAAAACTGTAACAAATGGATTTAAAAGTGTGTTTCTCTGCTCTGTCATAAGCTGTTTGGCCTACAGAAAGATCATTCTCAAATTCAAAAGTCAACATGGAGGCTGAATCATCAATGGGGCATGTCTTCATCCTCAAACACCAAGAAGAGATTTCATCACCAGCATCTTGAAAGCTTGGAGATATGGATATAAAACGAAAAGAGAAATGTTAAATAGCTGTTGGCTTTGACAATATTCTAGGTCAGTAATTTTAAGAGGATATGAGATGCAACCCTGCATCTTCCTCAAACACAAGAGTGGGAGAAAAAAAGAAGAAAGTCTATTTTCAGAAAGGCACAGCACAGCAGTTCTCAGACTGAGCCTTCGCCTGCAGCTACAGAGTTACTTAACTTTAGATTTCAATTGAGTTAACAACCGGGCAGGCTGTTTGGCATCCCACTAACTGGAGTCAGTTCATCATTTAGAGCGCGACCATTCACACTGACATCCAGATTATTCAATTAAATTTCACTTAAAGGATCGTTTCCTTGCAGGATACACAACCTGTGTTCGATCGAATGGTTTAAAGCACAAAGCTCCTTTGTGATAAACAGTTTCTTCCTAAGTCCACTGCGTTCAACCTTAATATAAATTCACCCTACCCCAAAAAACCTCTGTAAATTCTTTTTATGCAACTTCTGCTTCCCTGCCACACTGCTGGACTTCAGTGTTCAGCACATTATCTCCAGCTGCAGTTAATAAGCATCCCTCCCCTTCGCAGTAAATGTATTTATCCTGAACCTCTGTGTACAGAAAAACAACATGTATACATCACTGTATTGTCATTTATTACTTACCACCAACAAATACAGTAATTAAATTTCACTGTTGCGGCTGAAATAAATGTTGATGTGACTGAAGTAGGATGATAATAGTGGCTTTGTTGCTACAGGCGACCCCTTTTTAATTACTCACAATCATTTCATCCAGAGTTAATATACATTGAATTGTGCACATTTAAATTTGTAGTGTGTTGGCTTTAGTTGCATCCAACAGTGAGGTTGCAGATCGCAAACAACTTAAACTGCCAATCCTATAGGAGAACTACTGAGGCAGATGCAAAAACGTGAATGGCCCTATGCAGAGTCAATGTTTAGTTTGTCTGTTCTGGGCTACTGTAGAGACAACATGGCAGACTCTGCAGACGAGCACCCACTCTGTATGTAGATATAAACAGCTCATTCTTAAGTAATGAAAACACAGTAATTGTTGGTTTCAGGTGATTATAAATTCATAAACACATAGCTATGAATATTATTTTCCATTTCTGCCAATAAATGCCCCTAAATCCTAAAAACTGGACCTTTGAGGAGGCTCTAATATAAATCATATACACTTATTTAAAGCTTTCAATGTTCCCCTTTAATTCTATTTGAATTTAATGCCTTACTATTTTTAAATTCAATTGTAATTTGAATTTTTATGCTCAAATTTAACCTTTAATCAATATTTACTTAAACAGACTTAAGCATTGCAATGCCACTGTCAGCATGTGGGTGTTAAACACCCTGTCCACTAGATGGCAAACTTCTCCTAACAGCGCCAAACATAGCCTTTAATTGGTCCACAGCCTCAAAGGCGTCATCGAAAGCTAGCAGATGGCTAACAACAACAACAACAACAACAACAACAACAACAACAACAACAGTTTTTAATACAAAAAATGGATAAATAGTCAAAGAAGACTTTCATTGTCAGAGTTATCATTCTAGATTTATTTTACAAAGTCTCCAAAAAGACACTCTTGTTCTAGGCTGGATTAGAAAGCTTCTGAAAGGGATATGGCCGCACCGGAAGCCTCGTTGGAATTGCTCAGCGGTTAGCTTCAATTTCTGGGCTTAAAAAAAGTCTGTCACGTAAAGCCCTCGAGAGGTATTAGTAAAGTTACATCATACATCACCGACCCCAGAGTTAACTACAGTTATGTCCAGTATGCCAGATTTTTCCTATCAGTCCTCTATGTCATTTGGTGGACAAACGCAGCACGCAGCTCAAATGGGAAAGCTCAACCTTAGCATTACAGTACGAATTTTATTTTCAGATTACATCACACGTGACAAAAGTAGGGCAAGACTTGCTAACGGTAGCCAACACAATTCATTTCAAACTTTTGAAATTTGCCCCAATGACCCTACAATACTTTATGTATACTTTATAGTACAGAATATTGCATATTATTAACATCTATAGTCATTTAAAGGATATATAAAAGTACCTGAGTGGTAACCAAAGCAGCTTTCTAATGACATAATCCCATTATATGAAAAAGAAAAAAAATAATCACCACTAACCAACATGTGACTTCACCTTAAACACTGTTCGCCACATGTCATGTCCCATGTGAACACGCCGTAGAGCTCTTTCTTCAGAATGAGCACCCACTGAGAGGCCCTTGACAGATCTCAAGGATCTGCTTTGCACATTTTCCCCCCGCTGAAGCATTAGCAGCACACAGACTCCATTAAAGAGTATTTATCCAAGCAGGAGGTGCAGAGCTCTCAGACATTATTAATCACTTCACATGCCTCGCAAGGAAGACAAAAAATACAAAATGCACAAAGTAGACTGATGTAAGGATTTGCATATCGAAATAGGTGGCAAGCCAGGAAAGTAAGGAAGATTCAACATTAAAGGAAGATAAGGCGTACTAACAAATGACAAACTACATCACGTGCCAAACAGCGCACATGCACAGGATGGCAGTCAACCTGACACATCACCACAAAATACAACCAGGACGCAAAACACTTTATGAGAAAGTCCTTGCTGCCCGACCATACAAACATCCATACCCTTAATCCTGTAAAGTAGATTGACCACTAACCTTGGTCAACACGATTCAACTGCTCACCAATAAAAGCCTTCAAGTGGTTTACCACTGAAAGACTTTTATTGTGGAGTAAGCAAGCAGTAAGTGCTGAGTTTGTACATAAATACTTCATCACAGCTCCATCAGTGATGCAAAAAAAGAGCCAATCAGAGGGCTGTTATCAGGTACAGTTAGGAATAAAAAAGCAGGAGTGAAAGAAAAAATGATGACGACGACTCCTTTATCCATATGAATCTACTGAGCGCTAAACATAGCACATCATCTGAAAATCAAGATGTTTGTTGTGACATCAACAAAACGTGTTTGATTGTGGGGACTGGCACTGTTTGGCACTTCAATGCAGAGCAATTATATTGCAGGTGGATGCACTTATGCCCTGCTGTGAGGCTGCAATGAAAACTTAACCCTGAAAAACAACATAGAGGTACTGCTGTGAAAAGAGTATCTCAATGCCTTGGTTACTGTATATACAGCCTCTGGTTTCTTACTGACAGCCATGTTATCTTTGTCATTGAGGGCACATTACAACAAAGAAATAAATAAATAAACTGTTTAAAAGATAGACTGTATAAAATAATGGACGTTGCCACCATGGCATCACTTATTAGTTTGTGGACTCCCATTTTGAAGCCTCGAGTTTGGCAGGAGTGACTATATTTGGATGAGAGTGTGGAGCTAACTTAGATGCTAGCAGCTACGATGATAATGCAAAATTTTTCACTAGCACAAAACAGACTTAAAACCTTTTAAACAAAATATATTTGACGGAGAAACTAAACGGCCGACTCTTTAGTTGGTCTTTCTGTACAACTAAACGCTACACATAAGTTTTTCAAGTAACCAAAACATTACAATTAACTTTCATGAACTGAAAACACACTTAAATAGTGACAGCTACCTAACCAATGTTGTTAACATTTTTTTGTAGCAGGATGTAAACGCGTTTATTTCTGCTGTTTTTTTTTGCTGCTTGAACTCTACATTTAACAGACTCAAGCCTTCCTGTCTCTACTCTTTATATTTTCTTTGTGTGAGGGCAAAACAACACCAGACTGAAGGCAGCATCAATGTTTCCCCTCCCCTTCCTCACCTCTTTGTCCATGCTGTCCAGATCCTCCTTGCAGAGCGTGTACAGAGGCATCGTTTCTGACATGCTCGGCTGTCGTTTCCGACGAGACGGTCCCGGCTGCTCGTCGTCTTGGCTGGACCCCGACGCGTCATCTTGCTGACTCTTTGAAGTTCCCCTGTGGAAAATAAAAGAATCTATAAATGTAAACCAGTGTAGTGGAGATAAACGGATGAACTAGCTCGCTAATTAGCTAAATATACCGAAAGATGAAGATATCAGGTTGTTTTGTTTGATACAGGTAGTGACATCTAATGTTTCTTCTACAATATTAATATCATCACTATCTGCTACTTTTAACATCCGATCAAAACGTAGCTGAAATCGTATGGTGGCATGTTGTGACATTTAATCAATCATATCAATTTAATAGAATAAAATCTCTGAAAATGAAAACTTATTTACATAATCTTATAAAAAGGTAAGAAATAATTACTTCCTTTTTGCAGATGCAGGGTGCAGGGTGAAAGAGTGAAGGTTGATACTGGAACCCAACAGTGAGAACTATGTGTGGGCATTGAGAACTGGTTCCAAACTGGCCAATCTATTGGAATCGTAGGCCTCTGAGCGTTCTGCTGAGAGTTTGCACATCTCAAGACAATAGCATCAAACTCATGCTAATGCTAATTCTTGCAGCATGTGGTGTAACATCTTTTATGGGGGGAAGAGCAGCACTTACAGCGTGTTCAGCTGAATGATCCACTCTCTGCAGGGCCTCATATTTCAAGTCATTTAGCTTTTTTTTCCTTCTTAAATATCAACTGGTTAGTTACTGGTTAATGGGTGTCAGGCCAACAAAGGCCAAATTAACCATACTGACATCCCTATTCCCAACTGAGCAACATGTCCATTACAGAGGATAAACATCCTGTTATAATAACGAAAGTGCCATGCAGGCAGGCTTAGCAGATTTTGTCTTTGTCTAAAAAAACCTAAATAAAAATAAACAAATAAATAAAATTAAATAAAATTAAATTAAATAATAAATAAAATTAAATAAAAAATTAAAAAATAATTAAAATTAAATAAAATTAAAAGAATAAAAAAAAATAAACAAATGTATCCATTTTAGGTGATGAATAAAGAAGCTATGTTGATACTGAAAACCTCTGTAGCCCTACTTTCCCCCCCCCACACAATAAATTGATCAGGAATCAAATAGGTAATCAATAAGGATTCAGACCGATAAGCAGAATCAATAATAGCACTGGTATCGATAAATCTAATCAATTCCTTTCCCTAACGAGAAGCCCGATGTCTGCCTCTCTGTAACCAGAGCCCATTAAATGTAAATCTTATGCAAGTGGTTAGTTCCTCTTGGCAGTGCTTAATTGAACAAATCAACTTTGAAGATTAAATCCAAGTTTATGCAACTCCCTGAAAACTCCACGGTGCCGCTAATCCATGAATTATATGAGCCAATTTCATGCTCCTGATTATTAATTATAGAGTATCATCTCAGATTCAATTCTAAACATTTTAAGCCTCCGTGACTGTCCAGTAAAAAAGATGGCTGAAGTTTTATTCCTCTGGAGATATGTGAAAAGCAGACAGGCCACAAAGACAAACACACACAGAGGCAGAGGACACACTCTTCATTAGCATTTTGTGACTGACAGATGAACGACAAATAAAGTGGAAGATCACAGAGGTGACTTTGAGGATCTGTGAAGCCTTCCTTGCACCTGCCACATCATTCTTGTCAAACTGGAGGTGGAAATTAAATGAGGACGAGACTGGAAAATCAAATATTTATACAACTGCATGAGTATTTTGGACTTAGAGTTCTTCCTGTAGTCGTATAAAATAGCCTGAATTTTATTGTGCTTTTATTTACAACCTAAAGCACAGATACAAATAAAAATACAACACACGTCCGGAGACTTGTCTACACGCTCCCTGTCACCCAATGCTATAAACAATCCATACAATAAAAGGTGTGTTGGGAGGGTTATTGTGCCTCTGTTGACAGCTGAAGACGCTGCATGCCTCCCCTGAGGGACGTTCGTAAAGCACTGTAGCACTACACCAACAGCTGTCTTAGTTCACAGAGAAGAGAAGGATGGAAATGAGGCCTCGAGGACAAATCAATACATTTAAGATCCGGTATACTCTGTTCTGCAGTCAGTGCTAAACAGAGAAGCATCAACTGCAAACCTCTCACTTTTTTATGTCAGCTTTTTTACATACTATAGCTCTGCACGAACCCTCGGGAGATTTTCTGGATACAATGTAAGCATAAGTCCACTGTCTCTGTCAATGTGAAAAATCGAAAGGGAGGAGAATGTGTATGTGGGCAATATCAAAATATCAATCATCACAATTTATTTGACAACGGAAAAATATTCCCTTAACTGTAATGTTGCCTGTAAAGGGATACTCCACCAATTTTACAATCAATTATCAGTTCACCCATCACAGCCTGTGAAAACTGGTGTATGCCCTCTGTGAGGAGCTTTGTGATGACATCACCATCATTAGGGTCATCTCACTTTGGGCTTGGAGACTACACATGCTATTTGGAAGACATGGGAATTTAACTAGGCAATGAGGATCAATAAGTCCTATCAATTTATATTATTGGATGTATAATTGTGTAGAAGTGTTTTGGTGAAGTCAGCATAAATATACACATAATGTAATACATGACCTGCTGTCACTCACTGGGAATTTGATTACTACAACTTCATGGTTCGTGGGGTATATATGCAGCTCTTCATTCATTCACAATGTGAACACACAGGACACCAGAATTATTTTTTATTCTCAGTCCAGACCAAATGAACTGCTAGGTGTGAAAGTGCCCTTAGACTCTGCACAATCGATTCTGCACCTCTCCTTTAACCTGTCTCTCACAAGTTCCCAAGATGCAATACTAACACGGAGCGCTGAGTGACCCTTTAAGACCAGGAAACGACACCATTTAGACGGGTTTCCCTTATACGAACAATCGCAGAAGTGTGCAGAGCAGAGAGGTAGAAAACACAGCGCCACAGTCAGTGATGGTGGCTCATACAGGGACATATTCAGAGTTTAGAAGTAAAAGTAAAGCAACGTGTTGAAAAACAACACAATAACTGTTCAGAGATACGTGCCAGCAGGGTTCATAGACATTGTTGTCACACACATTTTTCTGACTGACAATAAATTTCACAGATGAAGACAAAACAAAGTGATGTCCCTTGCAACAAATATACAAGCTCAGCAAAGCTCGGGGAACATCACAGTTATCTATATAATCCAGCTGGCGTGCTGCGGTCGCCTCCCGGTGTAGTACAGTAGCTGAAAAACACTGCTCGCTAATAGTCTGTTGCTCTTCGTGCCTCCATTTTGGATCCAGCGCCTAATAATTAACATTTGCACTGCTCTAATTTTGTTCGTACCTGAGACAAGACTGCTCTCTGTGATCAGAGAGCAACATAGACCCCGACGCCTGGAGGTAGGATGGCGGCCGTGGCACCTGAGGGCCCCTGCGGATCAGCTTCCCTGTGACAGAGTCGTAGGTGCGGACCTCGGGGGCTGGAGCTGGAGGTCTTTGCTGGATGGGAGCTGGGTGGAAAATATGCTTCTGCAGGGAACCCTGGAAGTCAGGGAATGCTGCTGGACTGTTGCTCCTTTAACAAACAAGAACATTTCACATTTGGAATTATCTCAGGTTTAACGTATTGGGGTTGAACAGTCAGCAATATATGTTGTATCTTAAGGTTACTTACCTTGGCGTCTTGGAATAGTCCTCCTTTAGCGGGTACAGCTGCTCCTCCACCCTCTCCCAGCGCTCTAGACAGCTCCACAGCCAGTCAGGGTTGACAACATGGAGGTGCTTGCAGCCTTGTGCCTGACGGACCTTCTCTGTTCCTGGGTGACAGGAATCAAAGAGGAAAAAGGTGAAAATGAGAACAGGTTCTGTCCTTACAATCAAAGCTATTACCAAAAACACACACTCTGGGACTGCTGAATAATTCAGATCAATGATCAGACTTTCTCTCCTGGAAGAGAAAATAATTGCCTGATCAATATTATGAGAAAGATAACAAGGACGACTCCTCTTTTTCACTTTTCTGCCTACTCAATAGTTTTCTTAGAAATCCAGAAAGCAATGTTTTTTTTAAATCCACAATGGAGTAGTGTTTCTGCTTGAACAAGTTGTATTGATGTCAGACACAAAGAAACCAAATTGAATCTTTGAGCCCAGGAGCTCATTAACCCTAGGTTGTTTTATTCATGCATCACTACCACATTTCCTCTCCAGCTGACGTACAGTATCAAGTGCCTGCTTTGTGTTGAGCGCTGCATCATAAGCTGCCAAACTGATAAAAGGGATGTTCTTTATAGTATAGTTTTTTTCACTAAAGCTGTCTCCCCCTTCTGGCAGTAAGAGTAATTACACAAACACTGTCAACATGCGTTTATGACGTATGCCTGCAGCTAAACTCGCTGCATCTACCCTGCTCCCAAGAGCATTCTCTGCGGGTCTTCCTTTTTTTACTTTAATTTTTAATTTTACTTTAGCTTCAACCTCTAGTCCAAATACGGTCACTTCTGGCTCCAAAAACCAACATAGTGACGACAGCCAAAATGTCAAACTCAAGGCTTCAAAACGCGATCCACACAACAAAAGGGTGACGTCCCTGTGGCTACGTCCAATATTTTTATACAGTCTGTGTTCGACCAACAGACCGGCATCAGCATCCATAGAGCCCCAGATTACTCCAAATGTGCTTTATCGTCACAAAAAGTAAAGGACATTATTTTTACCATCAGCCTAAGACGGAATTTATACTTCTTCATTGAATCAACGCCGTAGCTATGTCAACGTAGAGCCTACGCCTGAGATGTACCTCCCCAGAGATGTAACTACAAGTTGCGGCAACGTAGACGCATTTACTTTTATATCCGAGATAAGAAACAATAAATTGTGAAGACAATAAAGCCTCCATAAAAACAGCATTTGAAGTTTTGTGTGTGATTTATCCTGTCTTCATATGAGCAGAGGAAATCTCCACTCGTTGCTAGGCTAATTTATACGATGTAAAATGCCATAGGCTTGTGCTAATAACGTTAGCATGTTGTATTTGTGGGGAAAATGTGTCCAGATAAAGACAAGTGTTTGTCTGTGAATGCTGCCAGTTATAGTGAAGCTGATTGTGTTCTTGTGTTTGAAATTGTCTCTATTAAGCCATGTTTAATGTGTGTTTAATGTGTGTTTTGAATCAACTAAACTTTACAGCACTTCACACAAACCTTCGCTGCAGACCAGTGTTTTGAAGGTGTAACTGCAGAGTGACACAGACACACCACCGCACAAGTATAAATGCTCACAATGGCGTAGACGACGTGCATAGACTATGGCATAGGGTCTGCCGCACGAGTAAAAATCCTGCTTAACTGTGTATCAAAAACAGAGTAGGTTTGTGTTCGTGAATAAGTTTTTGCGGTTGAGAATCCTGGAGGACATGAAGAAGTAAGGAGGGTAGGATTGGTGGAAAGATTGGAAGAAAGAGGTCAACAAAGTAATAAAGCATAGTTTCAATTTTGTAAATTCTAACATGTAAACAATAGAAACCCTTTCTTTTTGACTGCCACCTCTGATAAGTGTGCACTTGAAAGTTAAAATGTGTTAACAAGAAAGGTAAAGGATCCCATGAAGATTTCAGGCATGCAAAAAGCCTCATTATATATGTAATCACTTACTAAATAAACATCCTGTTAACAATAATAGCTAAGAAAACATAAACCTAGGATTTTTTGTGAAAAGGACGAGGTAAATACCCGTCAAATGTGCTGTTCTGACAACACAATGGGCATTTTCAGCAGCTCTTTTTAGACTAAGTGACCTGCTGCTCGTAGTGCCCTCTTTCCATGTTTGGCTGATTTTTCTCTTCTTGTAATGTACAAGATGAGTGATTGTCAAGTGCTGCTCACTGCAGGGCTGCCTCTCAAAGCCGCGATGCCACTTCCTGTGCTTGTTTTCAGAAGGTAAACTAGAGTGGTAGCAAAACAGGCGTGAATCCGCTTCAGACAGAACAGCTTTCTCTAAGCATGACGGAAGCTGCTTTGACATTTTCAGTGTCACGGAGAGTCCTTTATTGTCTTGTGTCTTCCTTGTGAACTATCAGAAAATGTATGACTGCAGCCAGCAGTTACAGCTGATGACAGTAATGTGCTTTAAGGGTTCTTAAAAAAAACAACTGGCCTGAACAACATTCAAAGCAAAACAGGACATTTTGCAAACAAACTGGTTTACGCAGGATGGGCCGGACCCACCAAGGCAGTGCATTATTTTCAGTCTCAGCATAATTTAGTCGTCATGTGCAAAAACAAGCCTCCATAGGATACTTTTTTCACTAGCTTTGTTACTGAAGTCTTTACCCATTTGGGAGAAACAACACAAACAGCCTCCAGCGTTCACACAGTCCTCTAATGTCAGAATGCAGTGAACCATGTTTCTGTCAATCAAGCAATTACTGAGAAGGAGCTGTCTCAATACAGCACTCAGTTCTAAGCATTATTATTTAAAGCTAAATAAATCAAATTTTGGCCACCAGTGCAAAAGAAAACAAGCTGACCACTACGGAGCAGAGAGATCAACAACTGATTACTCCTGCAATACATGACAACATGTTCTACTCTTCACACACAAAAACCAACTGTGTTTTTACCTGTCTTCACTTCCAGTTGTAATACTTTTAAATAAAGTCAGCCGCATTTTTGATATTCCTTATGGTCTGCATTTTTCTGCATAAGCCATTCAATGTATTTACATTCTATTAATACCCCTCTGTACTGTAGTTTTTACCGGTAGTGGCGGAGTCCGCCATTCCTGTGCTGAATTCACAGGAAACAATGCAAACATATAATCAAGTACAATTTTACCACACTGATATCTGCTGTCCTGTTTACTGCTCAGTCTATTTACACAGTACCAAAGCTGCTTCAGAAATGAAATTACTTTAACCAAGGTCTCTGCAGTTGTGTACCCATACACCCTTTTTGTCATATGTTAACTGAAGCTCATCACTGAGATGGCTGACCTCTGAGATACGTTAGTTGTAATGACAGTGTATTCAATCTCAATTATCTCTGCTCAAGTTTTGGCAAGGGCTCAGACACACAAATGTGCCAATATGTAAGTGAGCCTGGCATTTAAACAAGCCTTTCATGACCCTTCTTGAATTCTAGCCTCATTAGCGAACCGTTACTCGCATCAGTTACGAAAGGTTCAAGCACAAGGCTATGAAAAGATACTAATCAGCTATATTCAGTAACAGATACAAACTTAGAATGTGCAGTTTATGAAAACATATTTCAATATCACTTTCAGTCCTAGGCTTGGGCAATTGAACGAGAATATAGTTCAACACGATGTTGACAAATCATCAATTATTCCCCCCACCCCTTTAAAATACTGTCAGAGAATAATACCATAAGGTTTAAAAGGATCACTTCATTGTCCAAGATGACACTGATAAAGTCACAACAGTATGCTTGCTCAACATACACACATATCTACATACCAGCTCTTGCTGCGATGAGATGCGTTGTCCGATTGGGATCTTGGAAGCTAAGAACCAGATTCTTGCCAATCTTGGCTCCCAGTGCTTTGGCATGGTAGTACTCACGGGTCCTCTCCATGGGGTAGTTGGTCGGGTACAGTCCGCTGAACACTATCGTCGTGCCCTCCAGTGTCTTGCTTTTCAGCTCCGGGACAATCTTGCGGATGTCCGGCATTTCAGAGTCCTCCTTCCTCAAGTAGGCCTCGTATCGTGCATAGTACTCTGCGTGGATCCTTTCCAGCACTTCCTCCAGGTAGATCAAGTGATCGTCCTGGTCGACATCCGCTTCATCTTCCTCCTCCTCCTCGTCCTCCATACTCTGGTCCAGCAGCTCTTCCCCCATGGTGACCCCAGATTGTTCACTATTCTGCGACTCAGTTTCTGGCTCTCTCCTATCTGAGCAGCCATTCCCCAGCTCGGGGTCTGGGAGAAGAACTCCTGAAGGTTCTGCCGAGTCAGAGCTGGTTTCTCCTTCGCTCCGGCCTTTACTGTCCGCTTCCTTTGCCTCATCTGCATCACCTGGCTCTTGCGTGACTCCCTCCTGCCCAGGCTGCTTTGCCTGGCAAGACTTGCCTTCACTATCACTCTCTGATGAGGGAGGCTTTTCTGTAATAGAGTCACTGTCACTGTCGCTGGAAAGGTCAAAGTCCAAGTTATTGGACTCATGGCTCGGTGCTGATGAGTTTGCACTGTCCTGCGCCTCTCGTGTCACCAGTGTCCTGTTGCTATCATCGTCCTTAACATTTGTTACGTCACCCACCTGAGTTTCTACAGACCCTGCCCCAGACTCCGCTTCCGTCTCTGACCCTTTACCTTGTCCCGATTCATCCTCCACAACCCCTGTGGGATGTGTCCGTTCATTTGTTGGTACTCCCTGAGAAGACTGAGATGTTGTGGTTTCCTCCTTTCCAGAAATGTTGTTGTCTTTGGCCCTTTTCCTCGGGCCATTATTTTGCTCATCGGCACCAAGTGTCCCTGGTTCTGTGCTCTCTGCTGGTCGACTTGACGGGCCTCCTGCTGCAACAAGACACAGGGGTCAGAATCAATAGGTGATGTAACAATAAGAACAGGTACAGAGTAAAGGATTCTGGTGTCAGTCAGACCAATTTACATTGGATTTCCCCTCCTGACAACCATAGAGCTCAAAAGTGTTTGATAATATATAAATGGCTGTGACACATGTGATCACATCAATAAAATGCTGAAAACATAAATGAAATAATACATTGTGAAATAATTTCAGAAATTATTAAAACTCAAGCTATTATCATAAAATGCTATTTAATCCTTCTTATTTTCATAACACTTTGTTTTTACACTTTGTCTGCTTTTATTTCATGATGGAAGTTTTCCCAATAACACTTCTGACTATTTTTCACTTGCTGTTGTCAATGCTCACTCGCATCTCAGCCAGTAACATTGCCCTGCCCTCTTATGATCACAAGCTCAACAACTGTTTCCAGATTAGCCAGTTAGCACCAAGTCAGTTCATATGGGGTCCATCACATGACGCCATTGGGCTGAAAAAGACTTTAACCACAGAGACATACAATGAAAAAAGACGCCTTTAAATCAGTAGATATACTTTTTTGCATGTCACAATCCCCCTAAAATGGCTTCCTTCACTATCAGGATTTAATCCATTCAGTGTTATACCGTTTTGAAAGTCTAGAGAAGCCGCATGATCAAGTCATTTTAAGTCCCTCGTGTGCCTGTTCAATGGGTCCAACAGTGCAGTAGATCCAGGTAATATTACATCAGGGAAGTCAAACTTTTTGGGCTTCATGCTCCTCTGAGCAACTTTTATGAGAATGAACAGGCCCTGCCTCCAACAATCTATCCAGCTCTCTTTATACATCCATACCCCTTTTTACACGAGAATCACACTACAGGACCTCTACCCTTTTTTATGCCGCTTTGGCATTTTTACACAGAACCAAACAACAGCGGCATCATGTCGCTCCAGTGTGTGATTTTAGACAGCATGCTGACAACGTGTGACTGGTGTGACATGTAAGACAACAGCATCCACCTCTTGCCTACAAGCAACAGACACGCTGGCAGTGCTTTCTTAACAATAACAATGAGAAAACATGACAAAAACAACCATTCACCGTCTGTCGCACATGGCGACTGATCTCGTCCTCTGCTCGGAGGGTAAGGAACTCCCGGACCTCACTGTTTTCCCAATTTACAGACATTTTCCTCAGGTGTTCTTCTTTAAATTACCCACTAACAGCTACTTTTTAAATTTCCCGCGGTGGGTCACATACATAACACGTCGTCAAAATATCACGTGTGCCACCCATGATTCTGCCCTGCTAGCTGTCCCTTTTACACTGAGGTCATTTCGGCACTGTTACTCCCTCCAATAACGCCTTAAAGTCGGGACAAATCTGTCCCCCCATCCCCTGATTGTACCTTTTATATAGAACGGCGAGGTGACATAACACCGTAAAAGTGGCTCATGGTTAGCGCCTGACGGCTACAGCAACACGTCAAAGCTATTGTGAATCAACTCTCTAGTTGCTGTTGTAAATTATAACAGTAAACAGACACTGAAGCAGTTATTTTTTTTACTTCTCTGATAACGTTTTACTATATTTTGTTTTTTTTGGGCTCCACACCTTCAAACTTAATCTTCATCACCTCTAATCCACAGTGATAATATAAAACAGATTTTTAAAACTCCCATAGGACCCACATCTCTGGTTGGAAAACTTCCAACTATGACAGATCTTTAAAATGGTCTGTCATGATGTGTGCAGCACAGTTTAGTTTAGATTTCATGCACTATTTGGCAGCATATAAGCTCAGCAGCAGTGACGGTTATTGCCCTTTTCACCACGTACCTTAGCATTAATGCATTCTGGAAGGTCTGTGACCCTGTGATTATAAACCTCTTAGTAATAACCTTCCTAACATTTCACACACACACTCTACCTGGGGGATAACCCAGATCTGAGCTCAGGAAGAGCTGTTTTGGCTGCCTGTGCTGGCAGGCACCTCTTGGTGTAGAATCTTCCTCTGAAGGCAAAGCCGACTCCTCTGGGTACACTGAGTCACTCCAGTGCAAGTGACTCTATTTGAGCGTGAAATAAAATTCTCAAGTGATAACCTGTCAACAACACGGAGTAATCCACAAGACAGTGATACTGATACCGAGACAGTCAGACTTGACAAATAAAAATTGTGGCTTTGGAGGCAAAATATCCTGCCATTTTTGAATTAGATAGAAAGATGTATCTTAAACTCTGCATACATCTCCATTTGTGGTAATAAGTGTAGTGTGCTATATCTCATAGAACCACAGGGCTGGATGGACAGGAGAGGGCAGATAAATAATGTGAGGAGGCAGGGCACGCGAGACAGGGCGCGGGCCAGTGGACACAGGCCTTCAGAATACCAATGCAGCAAATTAGACTGTGGGCAAAACTTTTCAACAGAGTGATGCATCCTCAAAAACAAAGAGCCATTTTTAGACTTACATTGTTTGAAGCATCTCAGTATCAAGAATGGCAGGCAATCTACAGGACAATGACTCAGCGTAATTAATGATACAGTGTGTGGTATAACAATTACATAATTATTCAGATGGTTTTAGTAAACGATGATCACAAGACAAATATGTCTCCTCTGTAGTCAAAAGCATATTGGCACATATATACGTGTGTTTTTAAGAGTGAAGCGAGTAAAAACCTACAGCTTCAACTGTTCTGAATATTGTTTTCATGGGTTTTTTGTTTTTACTTACGGGACGACTGGTCATCTGTTCAAGGCATGCTACTGCATGTGTTTACATTACATAGCCTACACTGACGCATGATGCTACAAGCTAATGTCAAGGAAACATGTAATCTTTAACACCAATGTTGTTACTTTCTTCCAGATTTTGGATCATATTCCTACTGGAACATGTCTGGTTGTGTTTAACAACTGTTACTGTTAATTTCTGAACAGGAGAAAAATGGGAAACATGTAATCTTGGTTGTTGATGTTGTTGATTTCACCCTGATTTTGTATGAGATTCCTGTTGGAATGTGTATATACACACACAGTGTATTTGTTTTAGAAATACAACTGCAACTCTAAATAATATTAATGCCATTAAGAGAATTGCTGATTTGGTCAAATTCTGTATGTAAATGTGTGTATGTTGTTCAAGAGTTCAAATCTGCTTTGGGCAAACTGGAGCTTGTGTTTCAACCACATAACGAACTCTGTATTCTTTTCCAGTTTATCAACAATGTAAGGGCCATTGTTGAGCCTGGCAGCTGCTGTAACATGGGATCAGGACAACCAGGAGTTATCGCTAATTGATGTGACAGCCAGAGAGTGGGTGTAAATGAGGGGTTCCTACAAAAGTCCCCAAGGAGACACACTGACTGGCTCCACGCAGCTTGTTTCCTGTTGTGATAATAAAGAGAATTACGCTGTGTCTTTGAGAGGAGTCCCTTTGTGAGGGACATGCTGAGGTGAAGAATCAAAGGCCTTTAAGACAGTCTGTCCTTGTCATTGACAGGTACGTTTGATTCATGGTGAGGTTGGTGGATAGAGGCGTGTAGGCTCATAATGCTGCACATGAATGCAGTGTTGATGACTCTTTATCGTGTGGGTCCAGCCTGCGTGACTCCCTTTGATAAATGATATCACCCAGGAGCCTAATGGAGTTATCATGTACCCAATATACTGTCAGAATAACAGTATCTGAATAAGTGCTATGACTATTATTCTGATTGCTTTTTGGTCAGTATGCCTCCTAACACATGTAAAACAAAAACTGCAACAACTATTTTTTGACCATTTAAATACAACTTATTTGGAATCCTGTATTTGTACAACAGAACTGTGTAAAGTAAGAATACAGCATCACAGGTCATCTAACTTCAGATTCTGCTGCTCGTTAAACAGATTTCAAGTTGTATGTTCCATGATTGCAAGGGATGTCATGAGGGCTAACTGGGAGTCTCCACTGGAAATGAGACGTACGCATCAGGGAAGCATCCTGTCACAGAATCAACATTGATTTGTTCTTCCGAAAATGTCTCAACTGTCTATAAAACAGGCGCGCCTGGAGAGCTGAGTGGACATCACTAACCTGACTGCCTGCAGAGATTTACTGAACCAAAATACTTTTCATGTCGGCTCCATGGGAAGAAATCAACAGTGTTTTTATGTATTGATTCACTGATTTTACTCCCTTGACCCCTGCAGCGAGTGAGGGGAATCTGGATATGATTAATAAGTTCAAGACACATACACAGCAGGATATTTGTTTGATTTAAATAGCTGTCTAGGCAGATTATGCCTCACTAAACACAACAAAAATAGACTGAAGGCATAAAAAAACGTGGCGAGGTCTCTGTGAAACTTGCCTCTTACTGAGTCAGTTTTGACTGTACAGATGGGCATGAGTACTCCAGTACTCGTTCGGACATATTCATTCAACATATAAAGTAATTTTCACCCACAATCCCACATGTGAACGTGACTTTTTTTTTACTATTTGAAATGGATAAAATCTGCTGTGTCTTTCTTCGCTCAGCACCCTGTTGCCCCGCTGTTGCTCTTCCTGTTTATTAGGGGCGTGCCATAGCATATCGTTCACGATAATACCCTTATAATATGAAAAATTCATATCGTGATGCTTTCAATATTTTGACTTGTTGACATATTGACGTCATACTGTTACCCACGGCAAAAAGCATGGTTGAAAGCGAAATTATTACTGACTCAGCGGTGGTTCCAAAAAGAGGAGCAGCTTCAGTAGTGTGGAGTAAACTGTGGCGTCCTGAATGTTTTTATATATATATATATATATATATATAATTTTTTTTTTTACTAATTCGTCATATTGTCAAGAATATCGTTATCGCAAAAATACCCTAAAATATCGTGATATAATTTTAGGGCCATATCACCCACCCCTTGTGGAGAAGGCAGTGCTGTTAAAAATAACTTGTAACTTGTGGCCCTCATCCATCACCAATTTAAACTTCATAAATTTAATTTTTAAAACAGTTCTAACAGCACTGGTCCTCCTATTGCAATTCACTTGGCGTCACAGCTGAGTGTCAGAGAAATACAGCACAGTAAACTCTTTCCCTCTATTCCCAACTAAGTACTGGATTGTGTAACATTTAGCATGAGCACTACGACTCTATAAGAGCAGCCCAAGATCAGTGAAGCCACTGCACTGACTTGTTAAACTTCAGCTCGAAGTGCCTCTCTCATGGGAATGTGCACAGTACTGGAAACTACTCACAGGACAGTGCGTTCTTGTCACTTTGACCCTCAGTGTTGCATAAACCGCCAGCAACGTTGTCGTTACGTGCTCTTCCTACAAGTGCTTCATGTTATCAAAGATGCGTGGGCAGCGTACCTTTCTTTGCCATCTGAGCTTCCCGTGATCCAGGGGGAGCGTTGATGTCCCCTGTGCCCTGGAAGTAGATGTATTTCTTCACAGTGATGAGGTTAGGTGCAAACTTCCACACGTCCTCTCGGTCGTCGATTATGGAGACCATGGAATCACCGCAAGGGAAAAGATTCCTGTCAGAGAAAGGAAAAATAAACATGACTCTAGCAAAAACTGCTGAGCTTTTGACAGAGACTTTCCCAGAGATAAACAGAGTGAGGCTGTTATTTATCTCTTTGGTTGTGGTGATATTGCAGTGACAGATAGTGTTTTGCTATAAATCAAAATAGCAAGCTTGCACCAACAGTCTACCTCTGTTATTTGCAAGATGTCATCAACAACCATTCATTGGTGACACTGAGAAAATCATAGAGCTCTACTCTCTGTGTTCGTCTACAGTCACTGACAACGTGGACAGATTGTCCACGGTAAAAACAGTTACAGAAGCTAAGAAATGATTTGGATGAATTCACTGCTGCCAACAGGGAGTGTAGATCGTCCACCAATTAGGGATGTTCCTGGCGACTAATTTCCCCGTCAACTAAACGAAAATTTTAATTAAGACTAGTCGGCCAGTCTAAAGGCCACTTTTCTATGAAGTTAAAGTCAAAATTAAAAGATTAAAAATCACAATAAATCCTAATATTGAATTGCAATTTTTGTAGAATCGCAACACAAATCGAATCTGCACCCAGGTATCATGACAGTAGCGGCTTGGGAGGTACGCATACTGTTCCTGTGAGACATAGTGTAAGTTTTATCAATACAATAAGGACATTATCACCTTTTGCTTTAAAACAAAACAGTGTAAAATAATGTCCAGAGAGTAGCCAGGTACAGGGAAATCACATACTGTACTGCCAACCATTCATTTACCCACCTAAGATTCCCTGTCTTGGAGAAAGGGTCGATGCATTCATCTCTGGAGAGGATCCGATGAGAGAAAAGCTTCTTTTCTGGATCCAGAAAGCCTAAAAAAGAAAGATTAAAGGATGATGTGAAAAAAAAGATGCATATTTGAATGCCAATTCGATCCCTGACTGCCTGAACAGCCGGGTCAGAGTCTCCTTCAACCACAACAGAAGCTGTCAATAGCTGGAGCAGTGCTCTGAAACATGCCGACCTCCCTGCATCAGGGCCAATAGTAGTAAAATCCAATTCAAAATGCATTAAACATTCATCATATGGAGGCAGAACAGTGCTTGGACCGAGGCTGCCTCTATTAAATACAGTATGATGAAAGATTGCAGCCTGAATACCAAAAAGACTTCATATAAACACACTACCTACACTTCAATATAACGCAGCCTTGAATCATAAACTGAAATATTTTCATCTAGGAGGAAACCAACATCACTCAGCGAGCAGCCAAAAAACTAAAACTGAGCAGGAAAGTGAAGGGTAGTCAAGTGTACCTGCAAATTTGGCAGGTTACAAAGTGTTAATGCAAAACATTAACTGGCTGAAAATGCATTTTAAAATGTGGCACCCCTGCTGCTTGCAAAGAGTCATTAGATGTTCAACAGTGACCTGGAGCAGAAAACATGAGCAGACGCCGCCCTCTTATGGACACAATCAGGCAGTACACATCAAAGACCAAGAGTTTCCCCACACTGTCTTTGAATGCTGTAACACTCTGACATCACTGTGGATGAATCAGTAGTTATCATTTGGGGGAAAGTGCAAATGAGTCCATTACCAGCAATGGTGTGTGCATAAAGGCGGCTCCCGAATGTGAAGACGTGCAACTCATAGAGTTTGGCGATTTTCTCCAGGAAAGCCTTGCAGTGTGGGCGCAGCCGTGTGTGGAGCATCGGCTCTCCTCGCCCGAGCTGGAAGTGGAAAATACCCTGGAGGAAATAACAAGAGTTGAGTCAGTTCAAAACACAGGTTTAGGTCTCAACATCTGCTCCTAAAAGAAGAAAAGGAACTTTAAAAGGAACTTTAGTAAAACAATGATGAAAGGCTGAAACAGCAAAGTACTTTCAAGAAATTACTACTAGATTTTGTTCACAAAGGTTAATAAACACCCAAGTGTGCAGATTCCAGCATGTACTAAAAACAGTCATTTGTACTGACAGAAGGCCCTTTGATCTGGCTCAGGAGAATAATCCTGAATCCATCCACTTCCTGTTTGACATAAACCCATACACATCTATTCTACTGGAGCACAACGACTTCATCTGATGTGTTGTTTGTCAGGAAACCAAAAGTGTCTATAGCGAAGGCCACTGAAAGATGGAGTGAACCTCAGAAATGAGAGGTACCCTGAAGAGTTTTTGACCATGTGAAGGACCATAAAGCAGGGGTTCCCAAACTGGTGCAGCCTCAGGGTCCAGATTTCTCCTCAGTCATTAGCTCAAGGTCCACACAGTTTCATACGTTCAGCATCATACGTGGACCTGCGACCCACCAGTTGGGAACTACTGCTATAAATGACTTTACAAGTGCATCCCCGTGTTGTCTTAACTGCACACAAGCGCAGTGGTTTTACCCTGTTCCCATAATTTGCCAACAAACGTAGCAATGCACCAATAAAGGCAGCGAAGAAGAAGATTGTTAATGTAGCAAACAAACATGGATGTAAATAATGTACGGTTTTGATTTTTTAAATCAGCCTTAGAAATGATTCAAGAGGAGAGAAATACACTCAACTTAAGATGTCCCTGGCAACTAACTTCCCTGTTTATTGTTGAGTATTTGAAACATTGACCCAAAAAATATTATTTGAAGCCTTTAATCACAATCTTCAACAACCATGTTGGATTTTAAATGCTGCTGAAGTATGAGACACTTTGCACCGTGCGGTATGAATGTGAACATGACGGCAACTCAGTCAAAAGTTAACCACTAAAATAACATCTGAAATAAATAAAGTGCCTCTGAAATGTGGGGCACATTGAACCTTGCAGATTATCTGACAGAAAATAATAATATAACATCTCAAAAAAGATTCACTGCTGCTGAATTCATGTTCTAGATCAAAGTACTGCCAAACCGCACTGGTTTTGTGAGAGGACATCTCTCTTATTTAAAACTCCAGTCTACTCCAGCATTACCGCGGGGAGGGGGACTGCTGTCTGACGCCTCTGTAGCACCCACTAGTGGCGGGCCGCTGCATGACAGTTAAGCTGCCTTGTACATGAATAAAACACTAATTAATTTGACCGACTAATATTTCTGGGCTGACTAGCGAAGGGGCGGACGCTTAATCATTTAGACATCTAATCGCACGCATCCTTACACTCTACATGTTTGTTAGACCCTGGTGAGAGGTAATAAATGTGATTATATCTTTATCTAAAGAAGACACAAGTAAAGATGTTTACTTGACTTGAGTCAGGTTTTCAAGCTACATTTACTAACAGAATGTTGTCTCTGATCGCTGTCAAATTTATTTAAAAGAATATCAGCTTTGGCCATCACACAGAATATTTAGAGTCCCACAGGCTGAAGCACTATTTATTCTTCAGTCTTTAACATAAACTTAATATATTTATTGGCAGATTATAAAACTCAGTCACAGGCACTGAAGTTACCTCTCGATCAATCACAGTGATGACGGCACAGAATAGTTATATGATGGAATAATACCTTGTTGGACATACGCTGGCAGTGCTGTTCAGTGGTGTGGATCAGCGTCTGGTCCAGATCCACCATCAGGACCAGCTTTTTGTTCCGGTGCAGTCTCTGCTGGTCCTCTCTGCCCAGCTGCTCTGCTTGCTGTTGGAGTGAATAAAGATAATGAATGGAAGATCAGAAAACCTCATCAACCACCACTTCACGTTTCTCAGTGACCTCAGGGCTTTTTTCCATATAGAATTATTAATTAATAAAGCTTTTCTTAACAACATTTGAGCATTTGATGTTTTAAGCTCACATCTTTTGATTCTTTCAAGCTTTGTCAACAGTTTTCCCTCTTTATGTGTGTGTGTCCTGGGTAGCCTGCTTTTTTGTTATCGTCCTAACAGGGTACTTTTGGCAGATTGAATTTAACAAAACTAGGAATGCAAACTTAGTATTTGGGTTATGCAGAAGCACTGGCCTTGATTTTTGGGAAAAAAACAGTATACTGACCAATCATTCACATCTGTTTCCTGGATTGGATGATTTACTTCATAATTTAAACAGGTCTAAATCTTCAGAAACCTAGGCTGAAGCAGACTCTAATTTAGGGATGTCTCAGTCAAATATTAAAGATCAGTTTTGAGGCGATCAAGGCATTATTGAACAAATCGGAATTGGCTATACTGAGCTGCATAGAGCCCAATCTGATCTTTTGTTTCACGTCAGCTGTCACACAGGTGTTTTATTTGTGAAGCTTCATGCACAGCAATGCAGAATGCAGCCATTGTCAACTCTCCGTCTCTCCACTGTCTGTCTCTCCACTCCATGTGTGTCTAAAAGCAGGGGCTGAGACCCTCCAGCGACAAATGCAAAATGCGAATCTTTTTATTTGTGTTATTCATGTGTGTATTTTACGTTTCATTTCAGCTCAGTTTGAGAGCGAATCTTGCATTTTGCTTAGCTGTCATCTGTGGTGCATGGCTTTACACTGCGGCCACTTATGACGCCACTGCAAGTGCAACAAAAGCCCCGCGAGCAAACGGCCAATAGGAGTTAAATATTAATGTCATCCGCACAAAACATGCACAGAAAACAAAAATAAACACTCAAATGGAACACAGTTCATCAGGCAACCCAGGCAAAGGCTGCACCGAAGCAGCACACAGTGAAGAGTACTCATTACAAAATAAGGAAGGGATTTTTTTTCTTTATGTATTGCATAGCTTTTCAGTTGTCAAGCACAGGTTATATCCCACACTGACAGGTACTACAAAGTGTACTGCGCACTGTGCAGCTGTATTATCTCAGAAAACAGACGCAAACAATTGGGACTCAGAATTCAATAACTCGGATCAGGGGCGAAAAAACATCCATACTTATTATGCATGACTATGTTGTTCTTATTTGTTTCACCTGAGTTATGTGTTCTAAATAGCGCTAAAAAAATACAGTTAAGCTGATCGTAGTTATTTTCCATTATCAGGATGATAGTGAATATCGTGTCCAGCAGCACTCATAGACACTAACATTTTGCAGAAACAGGCTGCATACACCAACCTGAGAAGGAATAAAGTAAAAGATCTTAATCAAGCATCAGCATATTTTATAACGAAAGATATGATGCTCTTATAAATAGATGAAAAGCCTGGCAAACTGTTAGTTTGTTTTTCACTCTCAAGGACATTCACTAAAAAAGATGTTTGTCCTCCTCTCTGTGAGGCAATACAAATATTGCTTCTTGAAAAATGGAAAATAAATGGTTCTGGTATGTTTTTCAGCCATTTTAAGAGCTTTGAGTAGACTTTGATGAATACTGGAATAAAATTATGAATTGCAATTATTTTGACATATAAAATCGTGACATGATATTTGATATCATCCCACCCTGAAATTCTCCCAAAGAAACACTGAGCATTTGTTACACCTTCTCACATTAACGTTGATCATATTTGAAGACGCAAAATAATCAACAACAGTCCAAATTTAATATCTTGGAAAATATTTCAGCGACTGGGGGCTTCACATAGCAACATGCGCACACACAGATCTAACAACGCCATGAATGTAAAGTATCTCTGCCCTACTAGCCCAGTCTTGCATGCATCTCCATCATATGACTCACCTCTGAGCTGACCATCAGCTCAGGGACACTGTGCACCATGGAGACGGTTGCTGTGGAGATGGGAGTTTGCTGGTTCCCGTTTGTGCTCTGCAGCCTGAGAAAGGAAGAAAAAAAAAGAGTGGGAGTCATGCATTTTGTGATTTGTGCATCTCTTAGGTCCTTGAACATATTGTGACTCAGAAGAATAGCAGAAAATACAACAGTTAGCAAGTGATTCAGTTTACTGTTGGCACACTGATCGTCTTTTTGTCTGTCAGCACATAAAACATGTTATCAAATGCCATGATGCAATAACCTGCTGTTTAACATATCAGTGTCAGCAGGTGTTTTCTATCATGTCTCATCTTCCCTTAGTGCTGACCGGCAAAATAACTTTCCATGTACCTTTCATGCAGCAGCCACCTCACAATAATAACACACTAGCACCATGTGTCATTGAATCACTTAAATCTGCAACACGTCTTGAGTGTGTTGGCTTGTAAGTGACAGTTGTAAATTTTACAACTTCATCTGAGTGGCACAGCAGGGAGAGTGCAGGCTGTGAACACTTTCTGTATGACCTGAGTTGCACTCGGCTCTCTCTGTCTGATCTCTGGTGCCATCTGATGGTATCAAAAAATACAGACTCTACTACTTCAGGTCAGATATACAGTTATTTGACAGCTTTAAGGCACGGCAATTTGACATCCTCACAGAGATCAATAATTAATCAGCTCTCAATCAGCTCTTCACTGAGTAATGCTGAAAGATGTCAGGTGACTTTTAATAACTTTAACATTCTTTTTGGTGTGAGGGTGAGCAAAACATATCATATCATCCTAACAATTATTAGGAAACGTACATGTTTCCATTAAGAGTATGAAAAGTGACTGTGTATGCATTTCCTTACTGAGTCAGGTCCTGGCCACATTCAGCACATAAACCCTTCATTACTATTGGATGGCTGCATTCCTCTATTCTGACGATGACACCCCTGCAAAGGAAGAAAACAAATGTTAGTGTAAACCTACCTACTTTTCAATAACAGCGCATCATTTTCTCATTAAACGAACCTTTGCTTCACGTCATGCAAGGCCTCGGTATAAATGAAGTTTATAGACATTACATGCTTTAGCACTCAGACCTCACTGATTAGCTGCAGCCCTTAAACCTATGATACTTATTTGCTTTGAGGGAGTCACAAATGTTGGGTTTAACGTAAAGAACAAGTTGTACATCCAGTCAACTAAACATGTCTTTGTTTACCAGGGGTGGGAGGACACTTTAGTCATGAAACATTACACACATCATACATTATTAGATAGACAGACAGATAGAAAGAACTGTATTCATCCCTGAAGGGAAATTTAACTGTCCAGTAGCTCATAAAAACAACAAACAAACTTCCCTTCTTCAACAATAATACAGCGGTAATAAAATAAAAATGAAATAAGTTAAAATCAGTGCACAAATAGAAATTTAAGATTAAATCAAAACTGCAACTACTGCAAGTTTAAATGTTTTGCGACAGGCTGTGTTTTGCAATGACATATAGTCTGACTTTTTTCAAGTGTAAATAATATGCCCAAAGAAAAACTTTGTCAACATCTATTTTATTTAATAAGATATTGATTAGATTATGTTTCTCACTTCAGTTATTTTTATTGCAGCAAAATGTATCTAGTGTACTGCATAAACTACTAATAATTTATATAAAGTTAAAACATTGATACTTGGCATCCGTGTATCAATACAATATTGCCACAAAATATTGCAATACTACTCTGTATCGATATTCCCCCCACCTTAAGTGTTTACAATTATGAATGGCTGGACACACAGTTGCTTTGCTGTGTAATTAAGACACCAGATACTATTTTTTAAAAGCATTACAGCTACTAGCCTTTTGCTGTTGTGTGTAATTAGTTGGGTGCTTCCTTTCTGCAGAGCAATGTGTCTCTGTTCCACCTGATTTTCAAATGCATTCAGTTCTGATGCTGTTTTGATATTGTTGCACACTGAGGTCACTTTGCTGTCACAACAAACTGTATGATTGTTCAAAGCCAGGAGCGGAAGTTTACAAAGAGCACCTGAGGGCAACAAAACTTCTTGTCTCACGGACGTGACAGCAAGTGATTTAAAGTTTCCAATCAGAGGTGTAAACGTTCACAGATATCAGAAGAAAGGTTCAAAATGTGCATTAAGTTGCTGCTGGAAAATACATCTCTTATTCTTCTGGAATAAAAGGCGAGCTTTAAAATGAGCGGTTCAACTTTAGAGGGAACAGCAGCAGCAGCCTGGGGCCAGTCCTCTACCTGTCAGCCTGCACAGCTTGTACACACTTCATGCACGCGACGGACGGTTGCGTCAACGTACATACGAGGCAACACTTCCCGTGGTCAGGCCTTCAAAATAAAAGCGTGAGCATTATTTTGACTGTACGAATAATTCCACATGTACCTAAATGCCGATTAAGACTTCGCAAAATGTTTTCTAAAATTTTGCTAACGATTAGTTTTTGTTCACACGACGATTTTAACAACTGGGAACGATCAGAAACAAACTATGTCAGTAAACACACTTTTATTTGGAAGGTTCTGGTTCACACTTCCCTTGTTTGTTGTGACTGACTTGACGCTGGTGCGAGTAACTGCTGTGAGCGGTGGTTCGAGTACAGCTAGCAAACAAGCTAACGTTAACTTAGCACTTGTAGCAATGTTAGCTCGTTAGCTAGCTAACGTTACACTGCGGGTGAAGTAAGTAGCTGGCAAAGCAGCACCAAAACTACAGCTGACATGTTGCCTGTAGCCTTTCCGGGCAGGGGACAGGTCAGTAAACACTTGCTAGCTATAGCCAGCAGAGTGACTCACCCGGGAGGTATGACTTGTCCAAGTTGACAGCATAGCTCCTTGACTACTCCAGCACGGTCCGATTTCACCTTCCTCTCTGGCAGCTTGGCAGCCTCTGCCCCCTTCTCCTGGGGTATGGGAGCACACAGCGCTAACACGGAGTCCACGTTAACAAGAGCCCCGGGTTTGACTTTCCACTCCAGGAGCCGCAGAGGGAGAGCCGTGGTCGGCCAGCAGATATCTGCCACCTGCACCGCGGGGCCCTCCGCTGCTGCACCCGCGCCACCATCGCCAGAGTCTCCAGGAGGATCCTCCATCTGCCGTGTACTCTCCAAAAAATCCCTTTAGTTTTCAGCAACGGTCCACGTAAAAGGTGTCCACCAGACCTCGCGACGCCCCGTGTATCAGTAGATCCTGCCGAGCGTGGGCATCGAGGAGGATTAAAACAAATGTGCTGCCGATTTAAACACAGTAGCTTCCAGTCAGCTACGTTCGCTCTTCCCGCCCGTAAACAGGAAAGCGCAACACTGCAGCGACACGGGTCGCGACAGCTTCCGGTGGAGCGTGCAGCCAGCCACATGAAAACAAAGCTCCACGTTGTTTCAAAATAAAATACCTAACGCAACACACGCGCCGTGTGGTTTATTAAAACGTTTTAAGAACTACAGTTTCGCCAAATATCTTATCTGTTTATCTCGTTTGTTTATAATTTTGAGTGCGTCCTGTTATAGACATCGCTCGTATCTGTTTGTTTTTGTGTCAGTACATTTACAACTTTTATTTTAAAGGCCAATCTGCGTTTCCGGTTACGTGCTGTGCCAAATATGCTGTGCTTGACACTGATATTATCTGTACTAAATAAATGTAATAAATAATAATAATAATAATAATAATGATAATAATAATAATAATGATACATTTATTTTCATAGCACTATTTCTGCATAAAATGCAAAGTGCTGAATATAAAGACAATCAAAACATTTGTGATAGAGGAAAAAAATATGATTAAAAACATATAACAAACATAATAATAACAATAATAATATTTATATAATATTATTATATTTATATAATATAATATTTATATATCTCTATTCATAAAATTTAAAGTGCTGAAGATAAATTAATCAAAACATTTGTGGCAGAGACAAAATAGCAACATAATAATAATAATAATAATAATAATAATAATAATAGCTTGTTTGTGGGTGCCGTTTATTGAATTTTGTCCATTTTTCTGAACTTGTATAATGTAGTGTTGAGTATTTCTTTACTTTTTAAAAAAACATTTTTATATGTTGTATTTATTATATTGATTTTTGTTCATAAATTAGATTACTGTCTGTTTTTTGTGTGTGGTATTATTATTATTAGTAGTAGTAGTTGTTGTAGTATTAGTATTGTTGTTGTTGTTGTTATATGTTTGTATATGTTTCATATTTTTTCCTGTATCACGAATGTTTTGATTGTCTTTTATGTTCAGCACTTTGAATTTCATGCATAAATAGTGCTATGTAAATAAATGCATAATAATAATAATAATGAACAAAAAAATAAATATGAAGTAAAATTCACTTAAAACCACAGGTTAAGATAAGATAAAACAGCATCAATTAAAAATATATTGCAGGAGAAAGCAATGCAAAAAAGAAGATGCATCCTGAGATTACATTTAAAAGTTTCAACAGATGTAGAGCTGTAACTGTGGAAGAGTGCGTACTGTAATTATTTATTTATTTATTGTCATGTGCAATATTACTTTGCAGTATCATGATCACTTAATAATGTAGTGTAATATCATTTTCTCAAACTGACGTGCAATAGTACTTCTCAATGTTACATCATTTACAATATAACATTTATTATCAAGAGCAGTCTGCTTTTTTTTTACCCTTAGTAACTTTTGTACTCATCTGACTTATTTGTTTCTCTATTAGGTGCTGGTTTACTTTATATCTTGTATATTTTGAATTGTTTTGACAGATATTTAATACTCTTTTGTTTTACAAACTGGCCCCAGTGTGTGACCATGATCCAGGGAACCCACTGTTTTTTTTTTTTGTTTGTTTGTTTTTTTTTTTATTGTTACTGTTGTACTGTAATTGAAGCATTTTCAGGCACAAAAATTTACTGCGGGATAAATAAAGTTCATTGAATTGAAGTGAATTTTATTTTCCTTTTTTTGTAAGCAAATATTGTTCAATAAGAAAAATAGATTTTTCAAAAAGAAAAAAATCTGTACACTGGAAACATTTTGTAACACAATCTCATTTTATGAAATTAAATCCCAACAAAATCTGGTTATAATCACAAATTCCACTTAAATAACTTTAACTCTTCACTTGATTCTGTCTTTGTTCAAACTTTCCACAAAGCTTGAAATGAGGACGGTGGAGCCCCCAGAGACCTACCTGACGTAAGATGATGTAACAAAGAAATAAGACTATGTTAATGTCCCATGTGGCGTTATCAGTGGCAGCAGAAGAGATACTGTATTAACCCCACAGGGGAAACTCAATTTTTTTTTACTCTGATGATTCTAAAGCCAAACCCTGTTCTGTTTTCTTAAAGGGACATTGTGTAGGAATTACTCCCATCTTACGTTGACATCGTGTATCGCATTCAAACGAATAGTGCACTCTAGCGCCTCACTTTTTCAAACACGTATTGCAACAACGGTAGCCGCCATGTATCAAAAAGCCTCGACAACACTGATGAAACCATGTCATTCTCTGCTATCCAATAAGTACACATATAACAACACAGACACTACACATACAGTGAAATCCGGTTATACTCCTCTGGTGGAACTGTATGTTTACGTGGTTTCAGTAGCTTTCATAGTCGCGGTAAAGCCGGACTAAAAGCTGGTGGGAAGGCTTTATAAGCTGCAATTTACTGTGACAAAAAGCCGGCGTTTACCGCGACTTTGAAAGCTACTGAAACCACGTAAACACACACTTGTGTACCAACGAGGCTGGTGTATTTCAGCAGGATCTACTGTTATGCTGCCTGTGGTAACCAGCAACACTGTCTAACAAAACCCAATGAACAAAGTTAGCTTCAGGCTAATTTAGGCAGTACAGTTGACTTACTTGTCGAGGAGAAAGCTGGCAACTTCAGCGTCCCTTTTTAAATCTTTCTCCTTCATGGGCTCCTTCCACCTGGGGAAGGCTAGCCCGATGTTAATCCTCTTTTTTTGAATGCTCCCTTTGAAGCTTTCTTGGCGATGGTGAAACCATCTCCTGTGCTGCTGCTGCATATGCATGGTCCTGCATTATGCTGCAGTAGTGCAGATTTTCAAACTTGCCGGGGTAGTAAGCCTAAGTAAGGTCATAATACACCAATGATAACACAAATATAAATGCAGACATCGATTTTGGCCAGTAAACAACAGAAAATGTTACACAATGTCCCTTTAAACCCAACCATGTGTGTTTGTTGCTGAAGGAAAAAAAAAACATTAATTTCCTGTGTTGTACAGACATAGTGCATTTTATTTTGAAAGAGACTGTATGTAAATGTTAAATTTTCCATGAAAACAGAAGTGTATTTTGAAAGAAGACAATGCATGTAACAGGCTGCAGTTGACACAGCATCCCAGAACATCAACAACCAACACAGCCAGGGTACACTGCACATCATAGCTCAACATGGAAAGTCCATGACCAAACGTCAATATGTGACGAGGTCGGAGTGAGAATGTGTTGGTACTTTAGATATTTCTAGTACATTTTCTTGGAATACTTTAACTTTTGGGTTTAAAAAATTGTACTCGTAATGAAGTATCTTTACATTATTACATTGGTGCTTTACCTAAGAAAAGGCTCTGAATACTTCATCCACAACTGCTCTACATAGACATAATGTCAGTGTAAATGTATTCCAGGTTTCCTTCAAGCTACTGGCTTTATTAGGATTATTAGGGACAAGCGGTGGGCTAATGCTTCTTGGACACAGGCTGGGAATTGATCACTCTGGTCAGCTCACCTGGGTGAGAGGGTCTGAAGCTGAAAGACCCCAAACCCCCTATGACCCCAGGTACGACAAAACACTGATAATTAATCTAAAAATATATATTTAAAGTCTGTAGCAGAAGACTCAGAGACATATAAACATACATATAAAACTCTTTATGTGTCTATGAGCAGACTGCTGTAAGGTAGAGCAACACATTCATGTTGGTCTCATCTTGTAATTTGCGGGGCACTGGCAGCAGGGCGGTCTTTGATGACGTAACAGGCGCTGATTGGCTGAGACCAGAGCCGCATTCAAGGCTCGACCTCGAACCACTCTGGACAGTCAGTGACGTATCAGCGGGACCTCCTACCAAAGAGTGCAGGATCAAGACATGTCTCTGCCCTATCTGCATGATGCTGAACACTTCACTTCACATGATCTGGTGTGTGTCTCATCTGAGAAGAAGACATGTACTTAAGATTTCTTGACACTAAAAAATAATCATTCAACTTCCACCATTTACAAGATAACTGCTAATGCAATATATGGCAGCTGTGAGAACCTCAGACTTATCCGGCAGAGGGATTTAAATTTGAACATTGATAAGGATAATTACCGGTGCAGGCTGGTTTACAAGAGAAGTCTGGGAAAATGTACACATTATAAGATACTTCGTCGATATTATTTCACACCTGTCTGTCTTCATAAAATGGGTCTTCTGGAAAATAATCTAGGCAGGAAGGCACATTTATCCATGTAATTTGGGCCTGTCCTCTTGTTCTACCTTTCTGGAGAGAGATTATCAAAACAACACAAGAGCGGCTGGGTGTGCCTGTGCCTGAATCAGTTAAACTTTGCCTCTTGGGGGACAGGTCATGTCTACCTAAGATCTCCAAACCAGCATTTGTTCTAGCCCTAACAGGCTTTATCTCAGCTGCTAGAATCATCCTTCGCTTCTGGAAAAGTCAAGTTAGTCCTGAATATAAAGAGTAGGTTAAGTTAATGACAGAGAATGCCTCATTTGAGTTAATGATAGCTAACCTGCAAATCGGTAGAGAATCATATTTGCTTGTCTGGGGTCAGTTTTTGTCTTTTATAAAAGGACTAAATATATCACAGGAGCTGGACACTGTACTGAAATGAACTACAATTGTGAAAAACAAATGGAGACAGTGGGCTTTTGCTTCTCTTGCTTTGGTTGTATCAACAGGGCCTTTTTGTTTTTATGTCTGTTTTCAGGCTCTTTGTGTAGAATAGGTCACCTGAGGATATGAGAATTAGTGCTGTGCTGATGGACTTTTGATTTATTGCTGTTATGAACACTGCATGTGTTTTTGTTGGTCTGTGCTGTTTGTGTTTATGTATTTGTCTTTTGTGTTGATTATTTTAAAATAGAAAAATGTCAATAAAAACTTTAATGACAAAGATTTCTTGACATTGCAGCCAACTTGAAGCAAGTTATGGTCTCAACATGCAGCTCAGACAAATATGATGTCCAGTGCACGCACTCTGAAAACAGACTTCTCAGAGAACTAGGTGTGTCTATTAGTTTAGCACTGAACAATATTCAGATATGAGTTCCTTCATGTCTAAACACCCTCCTGTGCTCTAAGATCTTCTTCTGCAATCTAACTCACATCACCATCTGCCCACCTGTCTGATTTTACACCTAATATTTATAAATATGATTTTTGTCTTATAATTTTATTAACTTATTGTTGACTTTATGACCTATTGATATATTGCTGCTTGTTTTTTTAACTGTGTCTTGTAAGGTGTCCTTGAGTGCTCTGAAAGGCGCCTTTAAATAAAATGCATTATTATCATTATTTAGTTTAGTTCAGTCTGTTAGGATCCTCATTAGCTGCTGCATTGCAGGAACTATTCTTCCTGACGTCCACAAAAACTTTACATTTGTGACATTTTACAAAAGAACACACATGACACTCAACAAAATAATTAACATATATGTCTTTCTCTGATTTAACTTGGTAAGTAACCGCTATTTTGGGGTTAAATTTTACTCTGATTACCCGAAGATGCTCAAATATTGTAATATTAGACCAAGCATTTACACAATACTATACATTCACATTTTTATGTTTCCATACACACATTATGTGTGCATTAAAGGAATAGTTCCCAAGAAAACAATGTTTTTTACCATGCATGAAGTTCATTACAGTGTATGAATCATATAATATAGGTCACCTTTTCTTGTAGACGTCCTTGGAAAATATGAAAATATAATTAGCATACTAACAGAAAACAATCAAAAGACAGACCCTTCACTTCCTGAGATGCATGACACAGTCAAACTTACCTTTGATATTAATTAATTTGGCTTTGACAATTATAATTTGTCTGTTTTATGGAGAAGTCTCTGTGCAAAAGGTGCTGCTTCAATAGAATTTTAAATTTAGCTTTATTGTTTTCCTGTGCAAATGAATGCTCTCTGTTAGGCTACAAAGTTATTGACTAGGGTTTTTTGTTTGTTTTAACGGGGGAGAGGATGTAGCTGTGGTTTAAAAAAAAAACATGAAACTGAAATTCTTGTGGAAAAAAAAAAAACATCGGCTACACAAAATTTTGCTTCAAGCTAAATATTTTTATATGTGTTAAAATGTCCCTGGAGGACATCTGTAAGTGATCACAAATGAGAAAATTATAACATCACATTTTTTTAGAAGAAATCACATGAAATACATGAGTTTTTTCAAAATAAAGCTCTAAATGACCCACAAAACGAAAACGGAAGTACATAGACGGGAGTGCTCTCTCGCGCTCTCTCATCTTTACTCTTCGGCTCGGCATGCTCGTCGATAGCTGCTGAATAATTAAGGAGGTGTTGCCAACAGTGGTTGCCCAATTTCTTACACAGGAAGGACACTTTGGACATTATACCGTCACTGTGATCGGAGGTAGCTTCCTATCACATGAAACATGAAAGGGGAGACCAGCCGAGGGGTAAATACACCATATTCTTTGATATTAGCGTTAGCTACAGTTAGCTAGCTGACCAACAGGCGCGCTAAGGTCAGCTGTTATTAGCTGGTCGTGTTTGCAGCAGATGTCAAAGGACTGGAGGAAGCTGTTACAGAGTAGGAGCTGTACGTTTGTGTGAAAGACAAGCTGGACTCGTGTGTATGTGGCATTGAAAGGCATGTGTTTGTCATGGCTGCTGTGTAATAATCTTCATTAATGTTTGCAGCTGTAAGTTAGTGTGTAGTTAAAAAATACTCCACAGTGAGTGACAGTGAATCACACTGGTTATGAATATCAGTGTGGATCAGATCAGACCAGACAGCAGCTGAATATTCATCTTCATTCACTGCTGAGTCAGTCACCTTGGTGTGTGGGTGTCGGTGAGTTTGTTTGACATGTGAGGGCTCAGGTCCCTGACATCACTGCTATCTGGACCACAGTTTGTCAGCACTTGAAAATGTCCCTCACATGCACAGCGAACAAAAACAACCCAGTCACCCTGGCTGGTTGTATTGGCCTCGATCTCTAGACCCTCCCTCCCTCTTCCCAACACACACACACACACACACACACACACACACACACACACACACACACACATACACACACATACATACATACACACACACACACACACACACACACACAAACTCAGACACACGTTTGACTGCTGTTACTTAAGACATTATGTGGGCCTGTCTTGTGACTCAGGCCTGATACACTAAGTCAGATCATTAGTGACAGTCTGGCTTGTGGGCTCCAACTACAGCGAATCGAGGATTTACCAAACCACCATGTCCAACTGAAGGGGCAGGATTACGAATTAAAGGCGCTGGCATGTTACAGGAATAGTCTGTTTATCAGTTACTCGGTTTAAAAAGAATTGGCAACTGTTTTGGTTTGCAGCACCAAATATCCATATGATTCAGCAGGGAGAAGTTGTCACGATAGTAAGCACAAAATCAAAAATTCATATTTTTCCTCTTACTTGTAGTGCTGTTTTTTATCAGGTTGTTTTGGTGTGAGTTGGGGAGTGTTGGAGATATCAGCCGTAGAGGTGTCCGTCTTCTCTCTAAATACAATGGAACAAGATGGCACTCAGCTTGTGCCCAGAGCGCCGAAAAAATACATTTGAAAAACTCAACAGTGATTTCTCTTTCCAGAAATTACATGCCGTTTCATTCAGGAACTATTTTCTTTCTGCCTCACTACACTCACCAGCCGTATCACCACATCTCACTGTCACAAGCACGAGCCTCTCGTCCATGAGTAGACGCACTCGCCCTTCTGCACTCTAACATCACTGATATCTCCGACACTCTGCAGCTCACCTGAACAGTCTAGATAGACAAACAGCCCGACAGGTAAGAGGAAAAATATGTGTTTTTGACTTGGGGGTGAACTGTCCCTTTAAGTAGACTCTATAAACAGGAGTTATGGGATCAGTTACAAACTGTTGTGTCCTTGAAATACTGCTGCAGCTGGCACAGCTGGCACAGCTGGCGTGCTCTTAATGGATACAGTGGTTCTGTGAAAGGATCCTGTCCTCAGTCTGTAGCTCAGAGCTGCTCTGATGCTGTGTGTCTTTCATGTAATGAATTCAAGCTTTGCATCAGACTCACAAGAGGGTCGCTAGCAGTATAAAACCACAACAATTCATTATTCAGTGTAAAGAAAAACATATAAGGAGCACCTTCCTAATGTTCTCTGAGCCTGGATGAGTACAGCGAGCAGCTCCTCCCAAGGCTCTGTGATTCTGTTCTCTGACTCATCCTAGCGATGCATGACATTGAAAATCAGACGTGTTAGAGTGTCCTCACATGCCTTACAAACTGCTGACTGGCACTCTGCCAGCAGGTTACCTGAGGCAGCAACTTCACGTCATCATTGTAAGCCACTACGAGCCTTAACATGCTGCTCCTCCTGTAGGTAAGCTCTATAAGTAGGCGTGCAGGTGAGAGCTCTAAACAATTAGCATGTCACACTGACAGAACGCATACAACACTTGTTGGTCTGAGCATTTGCCCATGAATATGGGGTCGCGGGGGGGTGGAGCCTATCCCAGCTGACACTGGGTGAGAGGCAGGGTTCACCCTGGACAGGTCACCAGACTATCACAGGGCTGACACACGGAGACAGACAACCATTCACACTCACATTCACACCTACGGACAATTTAGAGTCACCAATTAACCTGCATGTCTTTGGACTGTGGGAGGAAGCTGGAGCACCTGGAGGAAACCCACGCTGACACGGGGAGAACATGCAAACCCTGCACAGAGGGGCTCCCCATCCCGGGGTTCGAATCAGGAGCCCTCTTGTTGTGAGGTGACAGTGCTGACCACTGCACCATTGTGCCGCTTAAATAAATGAGAAAATGGCCGGTGTATTTTATTTCCTGTTACATCATCCACGCTTCGTAATCTAGTGCTAATTTTTTATAACTATGTGACATGCCTCTGACATAGCCGGAGTGACCCAGCGGCTGGAAGTGGGTTTAGCATTAAATGAAATCTAAATAAAAATCGTCTTTGGCTTTTCATACGGTGCCTTTTGTCCTCTGTAGTTAAGGTTGTGTCTGCATCACATGGCTCTGCTGCGGAGATACCCTCATCCCAGCTCTACACTCCAAACAACCAGATCCTTCAGTTCACTCAGGTACCACACAGCAGTCAGGCCGTCATCACAGATTACCGTCCATCTATGATGATGATGTCGCTGTCTTGATGAATGGGATTGTTTCCTGCTTTCAGGGAAGGTAAGCGCAGAGGGCTGCTGTGGAAGACACTTGTCGGCATCTCTGTCGGTGTACCTGTGGCAGTGGGTGTCCGCTATGCTGTGTCCGAACCCAGAGACAGGAGGAGGATGAGGATTGTGATTGAAGGATTTGGTCGCTTCTGCAGGTAAGAAGGGAATCAGCCACAGCTGTTTACAGCGGGACGTGGCTAAAGCCTGCAGGAGAAGTTGCTAGATGATGCCATGTGCTAAGACTCTCTCTTCCTCAAAGGAGGAGACAGTAAGTGAGGTGACTTATTTTATTCCTTTCAGTCACTTCACATGACCACAGTTGACCCTTTGCTAAGTCCCGCCCCTGGACCCAGACTAACCAATCATAATGTAGCATCAGGCAGCTCAGACCAGGGTCCGACAACAACACAGCTGTGCTCCATCGTTTCAGATTTCCTTCATTTTCAGGCTGGTGTTGTGGATTTGGAGCTAAATGTTGTGCCTGGGGCACGTCGTGTATTAATGATACTCGTTACCTGGAGAGGTTGGAAAAAGATATACGTTTCTTCCCTGCTGATATTGAACCAGCTGTGTGTCATCACAGTGTGTGCAGATGAACGTTGTTCATCTGCACACACTGTGATGACACACAGCTGGTTCAATATCGGCGAAGTTTCCCTTTATATTCATTGTCCTCTGTGTCAATCAGCAGTGATGTGATGGTTCACTTTCACACTGTGATCATATTTCTTCAGGGAGTGCAGTTAGTTACAGTGTGGACTCCATGCTCACTGCAACAGCTTGTCGGACCATCACAAAGGGGCGGGGCTTAGTGAAAGCTCCGTTCAGTGTATACTGATAATATTATGAATAACTTGCATTCCTGTCCTGTTTGAAGTCCCAGCGAGCGTCTTATCTGTGTGTCCTCAGAGCTCTCTCTGTGGGAGTCTTTATCTCTGTGGATTACTGGTGGACCACCAATGTGGCTCTTCGTGGCCGAGATGAGGTAAGTTCTCAATTCAGTTTAAAGGCTCATTATAGGCCGTTAATCTAGTTTCATCAGGCCTGTTAGACTAATTACGTCATCGCAGATATACGGACATGACCTCAATCATTTTCCCGACCTCGACAATGCCTGTTGTGCTCACGAGTGTTTGTTTACATGAGAATGTTAGCTAACGTGATGCCAGAATAAACAGCACGGTTTCCCTGACTATTATAAGATGATGCAGCGACTCTCCCTTTTGTCCCTCGCCAACTTGCATGAGTACGAAGAAAGAAAACAACACCTCAAAGACGACACAGCGTAGCTTACTGGTAGCCTGCAGCTGCATTTTCAAAGTCGAAGGGGCACAGTCCTGATAGTCGTTAGCTTGCCAACCCTTGGCAGTACGCTAAAATGTCCATCGTTTATAGTTTCACTCTCCAACAACTGCATCCTCCACTCCGTAAATCCACGAGCAAATCACCAGGCTCCCAGGCCGTCTGTCGCTGCTAGCTGACAGCGGCATGTCGGCTGGATGTCAGCTGTTCCTGGAGCTTTGTTAAGCTTGTCTATTAGTCGCAGGAGGCATCTCTTGGTGTTGCTTCTGCAGGCCAAATTTTGTATGAAGTATCACACTGAATAATTTTAGGCTACTCCTATGGAGGTACTATAATTTAAATATTCTTTCTCTTCTATTTTAACATTTGTAAATTACTTTTTTAACCCTTTTAACTTTACCTTTTTCTTTCTCTATATTCAAATTCCAATGTCTACATATTTTTAAGAATTAAAAGTTCTTCAGTCTTCTAAAGGGTGTACTTGCATTTTTATGCTATTATATCAGTGGCATAAAATGGTCTCACATTGAAATTACCACAATAATATTGGTTGTCACAATTATTTCTGGGACAACATATCATCCAACAATAGGCCTAATTTTAATTATGAGTTGCATTATTTGTCCAGTTTTAGTCAGAATGTTGTCAGTGACCTCTGAGATGTCACAAATTACAGAACACAAATAAAAAGCTTGGACCAAATCTAGGTCACATAACTTTCAATGATTAACACAAATATTAATTAATATACGTCCAGGGACCTTTGTTGCCCCTCATGCTCATCTCTCTCCACACATTTCCTTTTGTACGCTCTAAAATTCAGTAAAAAATGTTGCAAAATATACCAATTAGTAGATAAAAGTTTGGTTGCATCATGGGTTGGTGGGCACACATTTACTTGCTTTCAGTTTCTGTCACCTTAGTGTTAATATTGTCTGGACAGTCATGTCTCACTGCCGTCCTCCCCTGCTAGAGCAGCCCACCCTACTTGGCTGAGATGTCAGCGTGCCACCAGAGAGCAGCAGAGTGCATGGTGGAAGGAGCCGTGAGGAACGGAGGGATATACATCAAACTCGGCCAAGGTCTGTGTTCTTTCAACCACCTCCTGCCCCCCGAGTACATCCGCACCCTGCAAGTCCTGGAGGACGCGGCCTTGAACAGGAGGTACAAAGAGGTGAGGCGTGCAACACAAACACGGCACGTGGTTCGGCGGACGAGGACAGCTTGAAATTTCTCAGGGTGGTGTTTGTGTCTGCAACAGGTGGATGCTCTCTTCCAAGAAGACTTCAACAAAACCCCAGAGCAGCTTTTTAAGAAGTTTGACTATGAACCCATAGCTGCTGCCAGCCTGGCCCAGGTTCATAAGGCAGAGCTGTTTGATGGGACGCCTGTCGCTGTGAAGGTGAGCACTGATGCTATCAACAAAGACAACATTTGATTTCCTGGCTTGGTTTCACTAGAAAGCAAAAGCACATGTTGCACAAAAAATACTGCAGAATTAAACCTGCCATTCAACCACAGTGTAGGAGGGACAAACACCGCAAAGAAAGACGTTCACATTTTACATACACAAGTGCTGAGCAACAACAACAACAACAACAATGGAGGAGAAATACGTAAAAGTACTGTGTGTATAAACATGTTTCCTCTCATGACCCCACATAGGTCCGTCCTGTTTAGCCTTCCCCTCATCCAGAGCAAGTACTCTACCTTGTGTCAATATTTTAAATACACATATAACTCACTAACCATAACCAGATGCAGCTGAAGGTTCTCAGCTCAGCTCTGCTTTGGTTGACACTGGGTTTTATCCTTAAGGCCTTTTTTGGTTAATTCTGGTCCCCGCAGGTGCAGTACATCGACCTCAGGGACCGGTTTGACGGTGACATCAGAACATTGGAGATCCTACTGGACATTGTTAAGTTCATGCATCCCAGCTTTGGATTCCGATGGGTTCTTAAGGTCCGAGAACAGTTGTACGTCTCAGTTAACGATCCGTATATGTCTGTGTGGAAGATGTCTAGCCTGTTATTGACTTTATTTTACTGTCTGCAGGACTTGAAGGGTACCTTGGCTCAAGAGCTGGACTTTGAGAATGAGGCCAGGAATTCGGAGAGGTGCGCAGAGGAGCTGAAACACTTCAGTTTTGTCGTTATACCCAAAGTCTTCTGGGAGCAAACCAGTAAGGTGAGGTTAATTACCAGCAGTACAAAATAACTGGACTTACATCCTTTGCTTGGCTAAAGCGTTTTTGCTTTATCTCCCCCGTCTCCATTTCAAAGAGAGTGTTGACAGCAGAGTTTTGCAAAGGCTGCAAAATCAACAATGTGGAAGAAATTAAAAGACAAGGATTAAGTTTGAAAGATGTGAGTTGGTGCACTCTACACAACACACGATATTCAGAGCGGAGTATTATTATAGAAATGCTGTCTGAGTTACCTCTGTAAATATTTGTTTTTCAGACTGCAGATAAACTGATCCGAACATTTGCTGAGCAAATATTCTACACTGGTTTCATCCATGCCGACCCTCATCCTGGAAATGGTGGGTATATCGGTGTACGTGAGTATGTATGTCTGACAGTATGAAAGAGAATATTATTGATAGTATCAAGCATCAGTGACCGGTGCATTTGTATTTTATCTCAATCTTAAGGTGTCCCCGTCCTTCCATCCCTCTCTGTCTGATTGAAGCACAGATACATGTACAGGATATAAACTCATGCTTTTATTTTGATAAAAATAAAAGAAAAATAAATCAGATTAGCTCGTAGTAGTTTATTGCACATCAGTAGTGATGTGTGAACCAAAGAGGTTTAAAGGTCATTTAGAGTCAGTGTTGCTTTTACATAGTCTGTCCACCAGAGAGCACTGAAAAAATCATTTTTCAAAGAAATACTGCCCAGTACTGGAGCTGGAAATCAGCACCAGCCAAATGCTGGTAAAATATGCAAGTGGCAATGCTGATAATCTGTTGAATGGTTGGAAGATTTTGGAATCTACCAGCCACAGTAGCAGGTGGATAAAAATGTTAATTTTCAACCAAACGGTGACTTCTGGCTCTAATGTGCAAATTTTACTTCTGCCATGAATGAATCGACATTGTAGCCTGACGTGCACCTCCACAGAAATGTAACTACACGTCGCAGAGACGCAGACCTCCTGTCTGTTTCTGTAAGCTGAAACCATTTCCCTCAGTGGAAACAAAGCTTTTATTTACTTTAATTTCACAGATAAGAAACAATAAATTGTGAAGACAATAAAGCCTCCACAAAAATAGCATTTTAAGTCTTGTGTGTGATTTATCCTGGCTGAATATGAGCAGAGGAAATCTCTGCTAGCTGCTTTGCTAATTTATACAATGTAAAATGCCATAGGCTTGTGCTAATAACATTAGCATGTTGTATTTGTGGGGAAAATGTGTCCAGATAAAGACAAGTGTTTGTCTGTGAATGCTGCGAGTTATAGTGAAGCTGATTTGTGTTTGAAGCTGTCTCTATTAAGCCATGTTTAATGTGTGTTTAATGTGTGTTTTTATTCAACTAAACTTTACAGCACTTCACAGAAACCTCAACTGCCAAATAGTGTTTTGGAGGTGTAACTGCAGAGTGACACAGACAAAAGCAAGTCAGCCCCTGTAGACCCCCGTGTTGAATGCCCAACTTTAGAGCAAAGCAAGGCAGCTTTATTTTTAAGGCACATTTCATACACAAGGGCAATTCGAACTTCTTCTTAGAGCAGTTAAATATAAAACAGGAAACAGAAAAGAGTAAAGAGAAGAAAGATATAAATGGTAAAATGAGTTGCTAAATGATATACAATGCAGACAAGAGGTGGAGTCAGCAGTGTGAAAAAGGAATGCCAGAGTCGGGGCTTGTCCGACATCATCTGGGAGGTTATTCCAGGTTTGTGCTGCACGATGAAAAAACGCTGCATCATGTTTTGTTCTGACTCCTGGGACGGTCAGTAGGTCAGCCTTAGATGAGGGTCCTTGAAGGTCCATATTTCACAAGCATGTCAGAGCTATATTTGGGCGCTGAGCCTCAGAGTGATTTATTTTGAAATCAATTCTCTGAGTGACAGGTAATCAGTGTAAGGATTTCAGAAGTGGAGTAATGTGGTCATATTTCTCAGTTTTTGTCAGGACCCGAGCAGCAGCATTCTGAATAAGCTGAAGTTGCCAAACAGCTTGTTTTGAAAGTGGTACAAACAGACCACAGCAGTAACTTAATGTACTGGGAATAAAGGCGTGGGTGAGCCTTTCAAGGTCAAGAAGAAAAAAACAAGTTTACAGCCTTTTTAGTCTCAATAGCCAATTTATTGTCCATGACAACTGTGTGGGTGGCGAATTGTAATGTAACTCAAATGTTACTAAGGCTTACAGTTATGCAAAATTAAGGGCGTGGTCACTTTGAGTGACAGGTGGGTTCTGTCCGTTGACAAGTTGCTATCACAGCGACATTGGTTAGGTGATGTAACCATGGCGTAACCCCAGATTCACAGAGTATAGTTGTAGCCGTAGTTGTGGCTGTATCAGTGTATTTATAGTTCGTAAACGTTAATGTTAATGTTTTGGTTGCCTAAATAAGTCTTGTTTGGTGTTTAGTTGGACTGAAAGAATCTCGAAGGAGTTGGATATTTTGTTTTTGTGCTATTTGCATTTTTAAAATGTTTTTTTAAAAAGCTATAAGCTTTAAATGCACCTTGCTAACCAAGCTAGCAGTGAGTGTTAGGGTTAGCTCCACCCTCTCATCCAAATGCTGTCACTTCTGGCTCCAAAACACCAAGATGGCGATGGCTAAAATGCCAAAATCAAGGCCACAAACAGATGGGTGACATTACAATGGCTACAACCATTATTTTATACAGTCTGTGGTCAGTACATATATTGTTTACAATAACCAAAAACTAATTTAAGGGATCTTTATCAGAAATGTTTGTGTTTACCTCTAGAGAGAGAGAGAGATAAGGCTACTGTCCATGTGTGTAAAACATCTCACCCAGAAAAGCCTTTCCTTAAAAATAGTTTACAAAAGCGATTTAAAAGAGGATACTGATTTTCCAAATTAACCTGGCAGGTATGTCCATATTATTTATCATTTCCTTGTGTGTGCAGTTCTAGTGAGACCAGGTCCTGATAAGAAGGCAGAGTTGGTACTCTTGGACCACGGCTTGTACGAATACCTCAGTCAAAGGTAAGATTTGTCCGCTCAGTGACGACCTCTGGGTGTATTTAACCGTCAGGTCTAACGGTGACCTTTTACCTCAGTGACAGAGTGGCCCTTTGTAAACTGTGGAGGTCCATAGTCCTGAGAGATGAAGCAGCAATGGAGAGGTACTCCAAAGCTCTCGGTGTCAAAGGTGAGGACACACATTTACTGTTGAATGGTACGACAAGAAATACAGTAGATTCCCCTGAGGTGCATGATCCAGTCCAGTGTTTTATTTTTGGATTCCTTTTTTTAAATGTGTCATACAATCCACTTTCCTGTTACACAATGAAACAGTCATTACATTTGTCATCTAACCTGCTCTGCAGAGTACTTCCTCTTCTGCGAGCTGCTGCTGCAGCGTCCCATCAACATGCGGGAGCTGAATCTGTCCAACATCATGAGTCGAGAGGAGACGGCCTACATGCGCGAAATGGCCACCGACCGCTTTGAGAGCATCATGCAGGTGCTGAAGGCGATGCCTCGGCCCATGCTGCTCGTGTTCCGCAACTTGAACACGGTCCGAAGCATCAACATCACCCTGGGAGCGCCGGTGGACCGCTACTTTGTCATGGCCAAGAGGTTAGTGCAGTTAGTGGTCACACTACGGCCACTGTCTGAGAGATGAGCTGAACTGGGCATCCAGTGGAAATGGGATGGACTTCATCCCACTATGATACTCCAAAAGTGTTGTCATCGTTAGTGTGATCACTCTGCTGGTGGCAAATATGTTAGTGTTGTTATCACTTTATTTCTGGCGTTAAAGTGTTGTTGCATCGATTGAAGATGTGAGCGCATTTCTAATGAGATGGACCACAAACATCAGTGCGCCATTTAATCTGAAGCATTTTATTTACTTAATGACATCCAGTGTTTGGAGAATATGTCTCCTACGCCTTTGTGCTCTAATCTCCTCTGCTGGAGAAACTCTTAACCCTCTGAAAATCCTCCTTCCTGCTCCTAAGATGCCTTAACTTAACTTACCTTTAAGGGGAAATTCTTTGACACATCATAAGAATTTTCACAGAATTTCATCAAAAGAAGGAGAAACTGTTTGTACTAAGAAGCTCTGTGAATTCTAAGAAACTTTTAAGGACGACCAATTACATCTGTTATAGGAATATGTCATACCTAGCAGCAGGGTCAAACACACCTCATCACGGTAAAGGTTTCTGTCCCTTCCTCGCTCAGAGTTGCTCTGATAATAACCCTTAATCACTCTGAAGCTACGACTCCTGGCTACAAAGTTAGGAGCTCTCTGAGAGAACAATCAGAATGTATGTGAATAAGGCCCCTGGTGTTTCCTGAGTAAATGTTACCAGTCTAATCAGTGCACTAACCTCTGTCAGACTGTAAACACACAGTTTACAAGATGATTATGAAATATTTGACACAATATGTTTGAATTTAACGACTTGTAGGTCAAAAGAATCGTTAATAAATAACTTTGTCAGCATGTCTCTGGTGCAGAGAAAACTCTGAAACAGCAGATCTCCAATAAAATATGAAAAATCCTGAATTTTTTTTAACACTTAAAGTAAAATTAAAGACAGTTTCTCTGGTTTCTGTGTGGTTGATGTGCACTGGGGGAAACTCACAACCTCAGCATTTCTAAAATCCTGTCTACAGCCCTGCAGAAAAAGACTGAAAGCTGATTATTGTTCCAGCACTCACTCTGGAAAACTACCACAAGATACTTGTACATATTCTCGTGAGGAAGATTCAAACCCCTCTCACATTATCTCGCATTGTTAAAAGTGAAGTAACGGAGGCCGGTGCTACAAGTGACGTCCTCCTGTTTTCCAGTGCGGTGCGAGGCTGGGGGAAGATTCAGGCAGAGAGGACAGGCGTGCTGCCCAGGCTCTGGATCTTCAGCTGGGTGAGGACGACATGGGAGGGCCTCAAGTTTGAACTGGCTTTGAGGTAAACACTCATTTAGTGTGTGTGTTAAGAATACAAATGATGTTTTGTGATGAGCGCCAACAAAAATTTAAATGACTCCTTTACAGATGGGAAATGGCGGCAATGAGTGTGACGCGTTCCTTCCTGAGCCTGCTGTCGTACTTTGGTCTTATATCTCTGGACGCAGACATGTACGAGTACCTGAGGTAGTGCACCGACGTCACACAGTGAAGGAACAGAGAGTAAGGACCTATTCCACGCACGAGTTAATGCAATACGGCAGCAAGGAGCCTTTCACGACTGTAGCAGCTCCTGAAGTCACTGCTAACAATGGTGCTACTCGAGTGTGCGCTCGGTTTCCACACCAAATCATCCGGGGACCCTGGTGTTTGACACGGCTTCCTCAGAATGGGTGAGATCGTAAGCACCAAACCCACTCCAGTGTAAACTCAATCAACAGCCTGCTGTAATGTTTTCATTAAGCTGTCATATTTTATATTAACCTCTTTTTTTGTGTAATCTTAGTACAGAAAATTTGAGTTTTAAATTTTAGATATTTTAAGCTGCGGTTTGTTTTAAGGAACATGTATTTCTATCAGACTATATTGAGGCAGCTGCAGCGTCGTGGCTAGACAGTGCATCAGCTGGATCAAACTTCACACAATCATGTCACACTGCATCCCACTGGAGCCAGAGAAAACATTTAAATATATATATATATATATTTAAAGGCAGGACACCCCAGGTGAAAACAGTTTTTTCATGCACTGATCAATTTTAAGATTTTGGGCTCTTCTTTCAGAAAAAAAAGTTCAAAATGCACAGTTAGGTGTTTATCGTAGTTAATATTCTGTTCTGGAAGCGCATGCAAAAGCACATATTTAATTAGATAGTGTCGCATATTTAAACACAAAACTTAACCAAAAAGATTTGTCTTAATGTGAGTAATCAGCTGGGGGAGTTTAATGGTGATAAATGTTAGTTGAATGTTTACCCTGTGTACCTGTAGTGTCTTGTTTTTGTCTAAAAATGAGTTATTTCTCAGACTCCGAGCCATAAATCTCCACTTCAGTAGCGCTTACATACGCCAAACTCTATGGTTTTATCCCTGTGTGTATTCAGAAGGTTTCCACTGAGGGGTTTGTTCTCATATCACACATAGCCTCATTTATGGAACATTATATTCTTAAAAACATGACATAATTTGATTTTTATGGACGGATAAAGAGAGATTCCCTCTGTAACATTTGCATCTGTCAACAAAATGAAACAAGAATTTTGAACCTGACGGAACATTTAATTAGATAATGCCTTATTCGCATGTTTAAACATGAAATTGTAGTAAAATGGTAATTTTAAAAAATAATTGTCTTACTGTAAGTCATCAGCTGGGGAAGTTTCATGTTAGTATCTTTGACATTATTCGTCTGGGGTGTCCCCTCATGTCCTGAAATATGCAGCGCTTCAAGTGTAACAAACAGCAGCGTGTATGATTCATGGGGATATACTGGTAACGACACAAGTATGTTTTCTTTGGTGTATATTCACCTGAAGCTAAGAATCAGTGTTTTTGTTACCTTAGAATGAGATGTTTATATCTACATAGGGAGCACATCCTCGTCCACAGTGTCTGCCATGTTGTACAGCCATGTTTCTACAGAAGCCCAGAATGGACAAAGCAAACACTGGCTCTAGACGGGACCATTTGCCTTTTTAATATCGGCCACTGTAGTGAGTAGCCCCTCTGTGTCGAGCCCAACAGCATCGGAAAAGCATTTTTATCGTGAAACTGCTTTATTCATTTTTTTGTTTGTTTTAATTTAAATCACTGGGTCTCTGCGGGTGATTCAGCTCCCGGTAAAAACCTCCTGATCGTCTGGATCTTGAGTCATCAGAGAAGAAAGATAAGCACGCAGTGGCAGGTGTTGGGCTAGCGCTAGCTGCAATGAGCCAAACATCACCAGAGAAACACTGATTTTTAACATGAAGCTGCTCTATTCAGTGTTTCCACCTGTTTTAATCACCTGATGTGTTCATTTCAAAGAGGAGGAGACCTCTGTGGATAATTCGGCTTCTGGTAAAAACCTCCTGAACAATGATCACTGAAGGAATTCCAACCAGGAGCTCACGCTTGGCTCATGGGGGAAGTTTCAGCTGGTTGCAGTCTGCAGTCCTCACTGCTTGATGCCACTAAATCCTACACACGGCTCCTTCAGTCAGTCTGTGGTTCAGCAATCGATGTGCGTGTCAGATTAACCCTTTCTGTTCAGTGTTACATGAATCAAAGTTATGCTGTCTGTGTTTTGGTGCGTCCTGACATCAATTCAACAGTGGGTCCACTCAGGCTAAAAGAACAGTCCGGTGTCACCTAACCAAATGTTTTTAAATTATTTTAACAATGTTAATAAAATGTTCTACCTCCTTCTGTAAGGTATCACTGTCTTTATCACACAAAGCTCAATAAACACACACACACACACACACACACACACACACACACGGATTGTGTAAATTACTTTTTTTTTATATAATACAAATATCCTAAGAAACACGACTGCCCTTTTCTCTCGTCTAACAGGTAAGAAAAACAAATCACTTTTGCACAAAGAGGGCCGTAACAAAACATTTTCTCCGTTCAGTATAAAACAGCGTTGAGTGGATGAGACATGGGAATGTGGCGCTCAGAAATGAGCTGTTACTCGGTCGATCTCCAGAAGGTCATCCAGGATCTGGTGATGAGAGGAGAGGAGGAGTTAGAGAGGAAAGCTGACATGAGTGCATCCTCTCTTGTGTTAGTGCACTTACTATGTCCTGAGTGGTGCCGATCTTCTTGGCCAGCTCGCTGCGCTCCATTGTGCTGAGGTACAAGTACTTGTTGAGGAGCTCTCCGTCCAGGATGTTTCGCACAGCGTTCTGCAGGCTCCGTCTGTTGGTGTGCAGCATTCTGGACGCAGGATACAAAAAGGTTGGTTTTATCAAACATGAAAAAGCCGATCTAAACAAAACATCTCTTTGTATCTCTTATATGTCAATCAGAATACAAGAAAATATGATCTCAGTTTTGAATAGCGATGTCTAACGTGGTGCTACTACAGGCAGATACACACCTGAAGGCCTTGGGGTTTAGACCGGCGTGATGAGGCAGCATGGTGTTCAGAGCATTTTGCAACATGAGCAGACGACGGTAAGTCTTCTCCTGCATGGGGAGCAGCAGGCCGACTCCTCCGTCTAGAGTTGCTGTGAGAAGACAGATGGAAAAAAAACAAGGTTTAGTCCATACTGAACATTTGGACATTTGAAGCTCTGAAACAGTGATGTCAAAAAGTTGTTTTCCATCTGTCAGCTTTTCAGATGAATCTAGAGCTGGAAAATGATTGAAATCTTTTTATTTTTTAGGTTATAAATCTTATTCATGCACAGAGCGTCAACAGAGAGGTGCGGGAGGGAAAGAGTGAGAGACACTCTTGTGTATTTATAAATGTTTTGTATATGAAACGTCTGTGTTGCTGCTGCATTTTTTTTTAACATATCTGTCTCCTGCATCCGTCTCTGAGTGTTGCTGGAGAATTTCTGAGTGACTGAGTGAGTGGGGTGGAGCTGTGCGCAGAGTGTGAGAGAGGAGAGATGAACACTGGTATATGTTTTGTAACGCAACTTGACTCTACGTCGATCTAAACAGTGTTGTCTGAATTTACATCTCGCTTGAAAAAATATCTTTATATCGTACGTAGTCATTACATCGTCCAGCCCTGGTTGCTAACTTTTTATAAAGCCCCGACGATACGTGAACGTTGTGTGGGTGCACGCCCAAACACACCCCTAACACAGAAAAGAAGAAAATGCAGGCTGAGGGCAGAGTCTCTGCAGATAAATACACCATCACACACTTCTACTGGGTCATAAGTGATGATTAAGAGGCATTACTTCTCGTTTTTTGCACTGTTTATCTTTAAAATTAACTGAAATGTCCTTTGTTTTTGTCGGGAACAAGTCAGTGCATCAAGTCTACTAAACAGACCACAGACAGTCACTTTCCAGTTTCCCCATCACCTGTGGACATGCCTCTACTCTTCTAGTACAGCTGTTGGCTACAACTACTCTGACAGCAGTCTTGGCCGCTTACCAAACCATGTGATGTGCTTGTTGTCCCAGGTCAGAGCCTTTTTGCTGCCGGTGTCCAGCGCTCCTCTGCACGGCATCCGCCAGAACGTGTTAATGTTGGCTCCCACGTTGAAGTCAGCTCGCCTCAGCAGCCGCATTCCTCCAAAGCTCTCTTTAGCTGCAAACACAGACCACACGTCACACAACTGGGTGTGCACTGATACTGAAATACATTCCATCTGCTCATGTCACTGTCACATACCTTCAGGTAAATACATATATACATAGAGGTTCTTGTCTCGATCCGACACTGAAAGGAAAAGAGAGGTTCATGAGAATAGAGGGATTTTTTTTTGTTAATTTAAGTGAATTTGCTCCCTAATGGAGTTAAAACATTACCCAAGAATCCCAGCTGGTTGTTATCCACCATGAATTCTATGCTGTAAACCTCCAGGGGTTTTGCATCCTGTTGCCAAAACAATGAGAGAAGCGTTAAATCCCGACAAAGACAGCTACACTCCCTGAATTATCTCCAGCTGCCAGAACTGCTCTCCGCAAGATTAACTCAAGCGAATCCCCGCAGAAGACACACCATCAATACTCACTTGTACATCTTAATCAATAAACACTCCAGTGTGTGTACTGCAGCCCACAGGTTCTACTTAATCTTCCTCTCCACTCGAATACAGCACTTAGGCCTGATTGTCTGTAACCTCCTCTGGCCCTGACTCTGAGAGGGAACAGTTAAAGGCCTGCAATTATTGAACACTCTGTTTGCTACCTCGATCACTGATACTGAAAATATTGTCATCAACAAACCAGCTTTTAGAATTATGATATCATAAACTAGAATTACTGCAAATCAGTCACATCGACGCTACAGTTTATATCCATCTTCAACCCGGCAGCAATCAGCACAGGTGTTCCCGCTAGTGAGCACCAGAAATATTAGTCAGTTAAACCAGTTAGTAGCCCCTTTTACACTGTCAGATTTTTGGCGAATGTTGGGCCGTTTTGCAGGCAAGCTGCGAGCGTTTAGACACACAGAGCCGGATTGGCGAGTTGATCCGAGGTGTCCAATTTTCCGCCGTGTAGGGGTAAACATATTGGCGGAACCTTGTTGGTTTAAAAAGAACGAGGCGCGCTTCCACCTCGGGAGGGGCTGTTGATGATGCTGCACGTGCGACCCACTGGTGGTGGACTTAAAAACAGGAAACAGCTGATAGCAGGAATGAGCAGCTAGTAGCAAGAGGGAAACGCAAACAACGTCGACACCAACCTGAAAGAAACTGTAAAGATGAGCAACTGGGGAGACATGGAATTGTGCGCCCTCCTTGCCCTCACAAACGAAGAGGCCATTAACCGTCAAATGACGGGAACGGTGAAGGACAGGCCAACTTATTCTTGTTGGCGTGCGTAACAGTATGTTGTCAATATGCAATCAAGTATTAGGATATGAATTTTTCATATGATATTAAAAATTATATATCGGTATTATCATGAACGAGATGATACGGCACAGCCCTACTGGACGAACAACTCAAAAACCTAATTGCTCCCAGCCGGCGAGACTGAACTGCCTCAGTGGTGCCACTTTCTCACCCTGCTGACGAGCGACAGCGTCTTGCTCTCCTCCTGGTAGCGCAGCAGTGAGATGCTCTTCATCAGATCGGCAGCTAAGATGAAATTCTTGATGCTGAACATCTGGTGGATGTAGAGCTGAGTGTCAATGAAGGCCATGCCCGTCAGGTCGTTGTCTTTCAGGACCCACAGGAAGATCTGCGGGAACACGGAGGAACTTTTAACTTTCATTTCTGCGTTTTTACATCATAAGTTTTTGGTCAAGATAACTATGAATTAAGGCTGATCTGGTACTGCTCAGTAACTAGGTAACAGCAGTATCCAGCTGTGTGAATTCCAACAGTTGTGATGTGAGACCTTCTGTCCGATGGCCGACACCAGGTACCCGTGGCAGTGACACAGAGCCGTCACCGGTCCCTTCTGCTCCTTCTCATACAGCACTTTGAACTTGTTCTTGGTGAGGGGCTGGCCTGGCTCTGGCACAACTTCAATCACATCCAGGATCAGAATCTGAACGAAAGGAAACAAAACAAGAAGCCATCAGTCGCTCCTTTCATCATCATGTGGGGACATGTGAAAGCCTTTCTGTACAGCATGCTGCTCACCCGGCCCCTGCAGGTGACCTCCTCCCCCTGCATCAGGCAGGTCCCTGCTGCCACGTAGCCCTTCAGTCCCGACACCGTCTCCTGACTCCTCAGAGCCACCGTCTTCATGCAGGTCACATGTTCCCACTCCTCCAGGTCGATCCTTGTGGGGACAGAGACGGGTTGGAGTGACGTCAGGGCACATTCATACACCTCTGCAGCTTTTAGTATATCAGTGTTCCTGCCTGATGTTGATTATAATTGGCTGAGCTGCGTTCAAAACAACTGTGAAACACACTGTAAACACTAAGCTATGAGCACGTATCAACAGTATTACTGTGCCATCTAACTGGTGTTCAAAAAGAGCTGAATTTTGTTGTGAACTGTGATTTACTGAGCAGGGACAGGTTCTTACGAGATGGAAAGGATGGAGGAGGAAAATAAAAAAGAACATAGTGTAGCTGCAACTTGATAAGATGAGACTGTTCAAATTATGCCGGCCAAATCAGATTTGGCCAGAGATTTTAGCCAGAGACCGTGTCATATGAAGTTACTGTGAGCTGTAGATTCCCCACTTCTAAGCAGAAGCCAGAACATACCGTAATCTGGGAGCCGGGCGTTCTGTTCACACTGTAAGTGACGCAGTCTCAGGCTACGAGTTATTTTTAATAGAAGCGGGTGACACGAAGCTACAAACTGAGGCCCAACACTTGTCCTGCAGACGGGTGTGATGCGCTACAAATAAAACTTGAGCTGGCCTCTACTTTTTTTAGCACCCAAATGACGCAGTGAAGCATCAACCAATCATATGTGGTTGTTTCTAGCTGTGGTGCTGTGTAATTTAGCTTTGTTAGCTGACGCTATGCTAGCTTTATGTGCACTGTGGTGAACACAGGGATGCAAAGGGGCGTCGAAATATGAGAAGTACAGATATTTTTGGACCAGATACAAATTTAAGATGAAGTTAATTCGAGGTGCTTTGTGGGAAGTCGCAGACACACACAAGTCCTCCAGGACGCAACTACATTAACAAGAGCTTGAGCAGCACTTCAGCTGTGACTTAGTGAGAATGTAGCTGGTCACACTGATGTGTTGTCGCTCGTAGTGTGAACACAGCATTAAGGGGTGAAGCGTCTTCCCTCCAGGCAGCTGCCTCCATCTCACTTGGACTCACCCTGGGTCCACGGCTGCTTGTATCAAAGAGCAGCACGACAGCAAGGAGCGCTCACTCTGCAGCTAAATCTGGGGACCAAAACTTCCCCAGAATTACACCACACACTGAATGGCAAAAAAGGAAAGAAAAAAGACGACTGGTCCACTCTCAGTAGACCGAGGGGTCTCCGACTGATAATCCAAATCTCTGACTTTTAGAGGGCAGCCCTATAATGTGACCCTTTTTTTAAATCTAATATTAGGTATACTAAAGCCTGCGGGGTAGTGATGAACAGACCAGTTCTTTTCACAGTATCGGTTCCTTTGAGTTGATGCATATAAATATGTCGCACTTTTCAAACTTTTCGAGTTTTGATACTTTTTGAAAAATATGGTGTCAGTGTCTCCATGACACTCTGTTACAGTAAATGCCGTTTGACTGCCAGTACGTCTCCTCAATGTGTTTGAAATGCATCTCTAATTTTACTTTAATCTGACTTTAGGTGCACTGGTGCGCGTAGAGCTGAGAATAACGTGCACGCCGCACATTGTACAGGCACTACTGTGCATATGCACGTGGCATTTGGAGCCCTGGTAATAACGATGCAGAGCAGCTAAAAGGCCAGGGACTTGGATAAATGACCCGACATTTCCAGCTGACCCGCAGTAAAAAGGGAAAGCAGCCATGTGAGACTAAATTAATTGTCTACAGCTTGGATAAATGACCCCAGACTTTCAATTAAACCCCTTAAAGCAACACAAAGCCTCCACAGGGACGACCTGGTGGAGAATAAAAGAGAAATCAAAACTGCCCCAAGCTGGTGTGGACCTCCTCATTCATAGGTGCCCAGCGTCTATTAAAACAAGGCTTTCGTATTGATTCTGCAAACTGCTCTCTTGTTTCTGAAAGTGGTGCCATGTATAAAGAGAAGAGCTTTTACCGTGTGTTGGGAATGGCCTCCCAGCTGACTGGAGAGATGAGCTGGATGGAGAACTTCTCCTGCTGAGGATTGATGTAACGTTCATCTGCAGGGTGACGCAGGACAAACATCAGTAATGCATCCACAGATTTGTGTTAAGGAGGAAAATAAACAGCCAGTTAGTAGTAGTCTTTAGTAAATGACACAACATCAGTAAACAACATCAGCTAGGACAGGCCGACTGCACTCTGACTGAAAGTGTGTAGAACGAGCACAGAAGTCTAAACCAGTGGTTCTCAAATGGTGTGCCGTGATGCCAATCCAGGTGTGCTGTGGGATTTTGTCTTAACCACACATTATTATTACAATATTCAACTGAGCCCATACAAAAAGTTATGAATGAATTTTTAACTGACTGTATCAGTATGTTGTGCGAACACATTTCCTGATAAAAAAGCAAACTAGCTAAAAAAATGTAGTGTATGAAAGCCCTTATCGCGCCCTCGGCTATGGAAGCATTTGCCAATCAGCGCTTCGCCAGCACAAGCTTCAAGCCGCAGCAGTTCAGCGGTGAAAGCAATGCAATTCAGTTGAGAACAGACATTTAGCGCCTTTTTCTTTGTCCCTTTTAGATGTGTATGCGTGAGTGATTACGGTGAAATTCCACCCATGTTTCTCTAGCTGTAGAGCAAGTTTAATTTCAGTTTACATGCCTACTTTTGCCCTGTGATCGTCTGGTGACCTGTCCAGCGTGTACCCCGCCTCTCGCCCAATGTCAGCTGGGATACCGTGACCCGCAAGGATAAGCAGTCACAAAAATGAATGAATGAATGCCTACTTTTGTGTATTACAGTTTGCTTTGTTAATTACGTGCTGCATCACGACCTGTGCTAACTCAGAAGAGAGTTTAGGTTATGTTAATTAGCTTCTACTGTGTGTAATCTTACCGTGAATGGACGGTTGTTTATTAGATTTGTTTAAAGAGGTAAGTGCTGATGTAATGATTTAAAAATGTAAATGTATATTTTGTAAGAAATGAGTTTAAAGATATTTTTCCTTTGTTATTTTTTTAGCACCACACACTTACTTTCAGTGTTGTAAACCTACTGCATTTGGAGATTAAAGTCTCAAACAGATTCTCTGACAGTAATCATTCACTCCCTATGTGTCCGACCCAAACCAGTGTATCCCTGAGGTCCCCATCCTCACATGTAGTTTCATTTAATTCAAGAAACCTTGAAGGGGAACCTATTTGTCACCGTTCACACGTGGGAATTAAGATCAGATCAGAGGCCCTGATTGGCAGCCAGTGTGAAGGATGATAACATTTAAGAGGAGAAAGGCGTGAGTGGGACAATGGATCACTTCATTGTACAGAGCAAAGTACAACAAACCACCAGCGAAGACGACCTACCACCGAAAGAAAAGACTGTCAGTAGACACTATCGTGAAAGTTATGTCTTATTTTCTCTTGATTTTATTGTCTTATGTTGTGATAAGAGTGATAACATGTTATAAAAGCTGTCGTGCAAAGATATAAGTAGAGGTGTGCCTTGAGATTTTGGCTCAAAAAGTTTGAAAACCACTGGTCTAAACAGTGGTTGAAATGTTTTACTAAAAAGCAATTCAAAGTTTTAAGAGACAGCTAAACGAAATGAAAACTGGTTCAAATAGAAGCTAGAAACATTCATAAATAGTTGAATGAATGATGTAAACAATGGGCGTGTGTGTCTGTGTTCATGTCTGACCTCGATCTATGATCTCGTACTCTTTCTCCTCTCCAGTCATCCTGGGGATGCGTGTGCAGGGCTCTTTCACACTGGTGCACACAGCATACACCTAAGAGAGGAAAAAAAAGCCAAAATCACAGAAAAAGTTCACATCAAAGACTAATCCCTTCAAAGTCACCCTCATTGATTTTTTTTCTCTCTCTCGCAGTAAGAAAACTTTAAGGCCAGAGGGCTTTCATCTCAAACTTTTCAAAGCGGCTCGATCGATACGCTTTTATTTTGCATGGCGTTATGCAAGTGGAGGTGAGGTGTTTGAGTCCGGGGGAATGTGTTTCAGCATGAATTTGTCTCACGTCGCTGCCCCGGTGCCTCTGGTGCTGTGTGGGCTGAGTGTGAGGAGCCTTGCCTTGGATTCGACATGGTAGGAGACGTAGTGGACGGTGCACCTCAGTGGGATTTTTCTGACTGGCCAGGGGGCATCGTAGGACAGATAGGTGGGCAGGACACTAATCCTCAGCTCGCCCTGTGGGGAAACACACACAGAGACACACACACACACACTGAGAACTGTTCAAGGAACTTGAAACTACAGATAAAAGAAAAAGTGAAAAAAGCACAGACTTCTGTATTTGAGGAACAATGAGGTTATCGCTAAAAGAACATTTTGAATACTGCGCTTTGAGCCACTGGGATTTCAGTTTTCTAGCCTTTGTCTTGGGCGTTCCTCAACCTCAGCTGGTCTTGCACCATATGCACCATTTCTGTGAGCTGGCTTTTGTTTTATTTTGTCCTACTCTGTCATGTCTATTTGTTCATTTTTGTTTTGGATTTTTTTGTGTTGGAAAAAACCCCAAATATTTCCCAAACCAAGTCCTACTCTGCAGCTCTATTTTATCTTACCTTACCAGTTGGAGTTTAGTTATATGGGTTTTCTGAGAGTCATAAACTACCACTTAAAATATGAATAATAAGTATCATTCGTACTGGTGTGGAATCTTATCCAATATCTTACCATGTAATAACAGAATCTAAGTAGTGTTTTTTGTAAGTGGGGTTGATGAAGAGGAGCAAAAATACCTCCACTACTACTACCAAAAATGTGAGTGTGTCCTCTGTGTACCTGTTTGTTGAAGTAGAGGAAACCTTTGGGGCAGTTGATGTTATGGAAGGGTGAGAAAGACTCAATGGAGCCGTCAATGGTCATGGGGTGAAGCCTCATGGCTCCACGAGAGGTGACCAGCATCCAGTGAGGGGACGGACCACAGATAAACACCTGTGACAACGAGGAAATGTGGAGAGTTGTTTGGTTAATGAAAACACTGCTGGTGCTGCGATATGAAGTTTCTCCAGTTCTCCAGACACATTTTAAAGTATGAAAAATACTCTGCTCTGATTAATATCTTGTTTGACCTCTAAGAGCATGGGAGGAAGCACGTCTATTTTTTTCTCCCTGATTAAGAAATTCTAGATCTGGCCTTGTGCCCCACCCACCATCACTAGAGATAGATCTGGCTATGGGAGACTAACGCTAAGTCCACCAATGAAAGAGTAGTGTGCATCAAGATAACTAGCATTAGAAGAAAAACCAGTCAGTCTGACCCAGACTCAGATGAGGAGTCTGCTGATTGCAGCTGCAGCGGGGCGTTCCTGGCGTGCATGACAGACTGCCAACATAGATCACTGACTCGTGTGGGACAGAAATGCCCACTGCGTATGAGGATGATTGGCTCACGGTTTTAAAGGGGAATCCATTCCTCTACTATCAATGTTCTGGTTCATTACTGTTAGTTATTACTTCATTGTAAAGACACACAAAAAATGACAGCATACAACAATAGTGAAATTAATCACCACACCATAAATTCAGCGTAAATGAAAGCTGAATTGCTAGCTGGAAGATAATCCAAGTTACTTAGCGTTAGCTTGCCCCACTTGTTTCATCAGCGTCACAAATGATGGTAAAATAATTGAAGAATCTGACATAAAGTGAGTTAAATAACAACGCCACAGATTTCACACACAAAACAATACAGTATTTAGTAAATTAGACAAAAAATGGGTGGGGTGGTTTACAGAAAGATGCGTTCCATCTGGCTGAGATTTTTCTATGTCATGTCGTAAGTTCACTCTGCACTGGAGGTTCCAGGTTTCTTTGTCGGTGATGCGTCGAAGTTTGCTCCCTGTCCACGTGTTTGCCGTATTAGACAGTGATTGGCTTTTGTATTAGTGACGAACCCAACCTAGCTTTACAGATGTATGACTGAAGGGCACAGACATCGGCCCCTTTCAGTAGGGGAATTTAAAAAACACCTCTCTAGTGACAAACTCTGTACATACTTGAGTCAGTATAGTGAAGGTCGTTTTACATTTTAGGGGACATAAACAGAAGAAAACACATTTTTGAGTGACAGCGATCTTTGAAAAACGTCTCCCTTACCCCTGAGTATCCAGAGATATCCTCAAAGTATCTGAATCTGGCAATCCGACTTTTCACAGCTGAACTCTCCTCGGTGGCACCGCTCTCTGCCTTCTTATCTTTCTTAAGCTTTGACTTCTTCTCTCTGAAGTTAATGTTGTGGGGCACCTGTGCAGAGTTAAGTAGCACATTAGAGATTCACTCAATTCACATTTGACTTGATTTAGTCCATCGTTATCGGGCAGAGCTCTTACTTTTTTGAAGCGCACTTTCAGGTTGTTCTGCGGCTGCTGCTGATCATAGGGGAACGCTTCGTAGATCAGAAGCTCCTGTTCCACATGGACCTAGAAAACAACAACACTTTTTCTTATACTCTTTTTTCATCCAACTGAGTTTTGATTTAATTTTCACGAAGCACTTTAATCAAGAAAACCACTCACCAGTAAATATGGTCTGCTGTGATTGTAGCCGAGTGGAACCAAAGCCACCTCTTTGACTAGTGGGATGTCTCCTTGACGTGTCACTTCTTCTTTTTTACCCTCCCCTTGTGTTGCTGACTGGCCAGACGAACTGTCCACCAGCACTCTCTGACCGACTGGAAAGTTCTTCACCAGGAACACCAATCGCCAGTCCGGGAGCTGGTAAATCTGTTCACATAACAATGAAGGCCATGACAAAAAGGAAGTACAGAAAGAGCATCAACATGCTGATTAATAATTATAGTGTATATGTGACTTGTTCTATCATTTTCACTTTGAGTTTTAGGGTTTCACACCTGCCCTGTTTGGTTGGGTTCAAATCAAGCTCAAGTTCGTCTGCCCCCTAAGTGCCATTTGTTTGGGCAGGTGTGAACACAGCAATCACACTCAGGTGTGCACCAAAACAACCGGACTGAGACCTTCTTGAAGAGGTGGTCTCGGTCCCTGGTGCGGTTCATTTGTGCTGAGAATGTGTTTCAACCTCGATCCAAACCAACTGCAGTCACATGACACATGAACATGAGCATGTTACAGTCCCGGAGGATTATTACGCCTCGTTTTCAAACTGTATGCTTTGACTCAAATGAACAATGACAGCAATATAGTCCACGATGAGCAGCGCTAAAATCAACCTGCGTAGTTGTCCCTCCATTGTGACATTAGAAAGTGTCACATTTATCTTGACAGTGTACTCTTCTTCAACATTTGCTTTACTTCCTGGATTTTTCCCATATGGAAATTCTGACCAATCAAGAGCAGCTTTCTCACACAAGGCATTTGATCTGGTCTGCTTGTAAATGCTGCCGTGAGAACACCAACCAACTCTAGGCAATTATACAACTTTGGAACAACATAAGTCCCTGATTCAGACCAAAGGAGACAACTCTAGGTCTGAAAGCAGCCTTCTGCACTACTGGAAAGTGCAGATTCTACACTGATTAATGATATCAGTATTGTTTTTTGTACTCCAAACATTAGGCAAAATAAGTCACATTACATAATGACATCATGTCACTGAGCCATTCGTTTGAGAAAAAGGCCTTAAGCGCCAGTGACAGCAAAGATAAATGACAGAGCCCACTGGCCTCCAAACGTGGGAGCACAGGCTGTACTCCGGGGGCCGTCCCAGGGTGAAAAGCACACAGAAAGGCTCGGGGACACTTTTATTTTGTAGCCTGCAAGGTTACAGAAACAAGAATGCCCAGCAACATGGTGCAGGAAGCCAAGAGAATATGTTTATCTGAAGAACTGCTGTCCGTTTGACTTCACACGACAATATTCATTACCTGGAGTCATTTTGGTGCTCAGCATTTCACTGAGTGACTGAATTTTGAACAGTCTAACCAAGCTAACACTGTGAAGTATGTCCATACTGACAAAAGTTCAAACATATAACATTGTATTTTGATGCCCGATGTGAAGCCTCTCACAACTAGCTCAAGCCAGTCAACAGTGTTGACCCAGTTAAATATTCTGAAAGCCAAGACTTTGTTAACTTGAATCACATGAAAACCCACTGTCCCAGATCCTGCCATGTTACTATGAGCCTTTCATTCATAATTTCAAGGAGAAATGAGGGACAGAGAGAGGCACTGAGTAAGGTCAGGAGTGTGGGTGACGAGTGTTCGCTGCTAGCTTGTCATCGTGCCACTATGAGCTTCAACTTTGTTTATGTTGTTTAAATTTGGCAAAGAGTTTCATACTCTGAAAGCCAAGATTTTGTTGATTTAAAATCAATCAAAACCCAAAAAAATCGAGACGCTGACATGAATCGTTTATCTAGAAATGAACTGGTGCGACATCTGACTGACTGATGATGTAACGTACGGCCCATACCTCCATTACACCATTCTCCCTGATGATGATGCACCAGTGGCTGGGTTCTGCTTTGCTCGAGCTCCCCTCACTCCCAGAAAGCCCTTGTGTCCCGGAGCTGCGGCTCATTTCCTCCTTTCCGTGTGACGTGCTGGCGTTTGAGTCTCCATACAGCATTTCCTCCTCATCGTCCACCGTGTTACTGCACACACATTTAACATCAATCAATGGATTTTTGAGTAAACAGGACATGTAGCGACTGGCTGTATGTTTCAGGATGGAGGTGATGCTCTCACCTGAGGTCCATGATGGTAGTCTCTGTTTCAGACTGACTCCTGACGACGGTGTCCTCTTTGATGGAGCAGCTCACCTTGTTTTCTGTGGTGAACATTCCACTTACGTCTCGGTACGCACACAGTGTGATCACACGTGATTGCTGTTGAATGAGAGGTGGTTTTAAAGAATTACTCCTACAAGCTATTTCAGTGGATTATGTGTCTATGATGCATGTTGCACAGAAAACAGTCACACTGCTGATACTGCAGCACTTGATACTCTTATCCAAGAGCTTCAATGTGGCCAGCAGGGGGCACATGTGTCACATAAAAAGCCTCTATAGGACTGATGAGGATGATACACTCACAGTGGGGATCTGTGGTTTCTGCAGAGCCAGCCGGTGTGTCTTCCCCATGTACGAGTCAGTCTTCAGTGCAAACATGGTGACCACTCCCTCTGCAGTCATGATGACCACGTAAGGGTCCGCCACAGAGCAATGCACTATGGGAGAGCCCAGGTCCACAGGGATGAAGTGGAGCTGTGTCACTGGAGGCAGAATTAAAAGAGAACATGTCAGTAAAACAACTTGACATTATGTTTAATACCTTCAATTTATTTATTGTTAAACTCCACTTTACTCCGACTACTGTTTGCTACTCCAACAACTAAAGGTTAAAAGAATAATTATAACTTTTTTAAGCTTATAGCTTGACATTTAAATCCTATTTTACCTCCTTCGAGCAGACGAATGCCCATGGGGGAGACCTGGATGATGTACTTATTGTCGCCAATGTTTCCAGCAAACACAGTGGGTCCCTGTGTAGCAAAACCACTGGTGTCCAGCTCCATGATCTCCTGACCTGTCTGAAGGATCTGCACAAAAACACATATTATTTAATACACAAACACAACCAAGTTACATTGATGACATCCAGATAGCTAGTTTTTCCTTTAACGTTCTGTTTCTATTTAAACTTTTATCTTTGTGTATGTTCAGATCAAAACTGCCAGATGTAAGTTGTGTATTAAAGTGTGTTTTTACCATGGTTGAATCCTCTCTGCTCAGGATGAGAAAGCCGTGCTTCTTCGTATCATCCTCCAGGGGAGTCTCTGTCTTCTCTTCCTCCTCTTTCTCCTTCTCCTCCTTGTCCTTTTCTCCCTCTTCACCATCCTCAGCGGTCTCTGTCTCTGCCCCGTCCTCTGAATCATCGCTTTTAGCAGCCTGGGAGCAGAGCGAGAAAATCTTACTGTAAAAACACATGATGCCACCACAAACGAGTGGACGCTCATTAGAGTGAGGACCTAAAGGTGTTAAGCAGAAAAACACAGTACTTTTTTGTCTTCCTTGACTTCACTTGAGATGACTGTCCACATGTCGTGGCAACCTGGTAACTCAAACGTAGTGACCACCTGGGGTCGGATGCTTCTCTGAGAACAGAAAGGAAACAAATTAAAACAAGCGTGTAAAAGTCAAAGGTCGAGTTTTGTCTGTTCAGTCAGGTGCACAAGCTTAAACTGGTTTGATTAAATGCAAACTGGCTGAACTGGCATTCATCATTATGACACGTTCAGGCAAACTAAAAAGTAGCCTACATCAGCAACCTGTGCTGACGGCGCCACGGCACTAAATCCGTGTACTGCATTAGTAATAAGCAATATGACAACGTGATTAACATAATTTGTTGCTTGTTTATAAATGGACTAACAGAGTGTCTGACAGGAGCGTGTGCAATTTACTGCTGAGCCGAGCACCAGCAACATGAAGTACATTAAATATCAGTAGAGGTGGGAGGAGGAGGAGTGCTGCATGTTGTGTTTGTTTACTAGAAGGGTCAAGCTTTTTTGGGGGTGACTGGATGAGACATGAGACTAAAACTACACCTGTATAGCAACATTTTAGATTTGAAGCTGATGAAAGAGGTGTCCCAAGTGGCAGCAAGCGACACAATATGCCATTTAAAACTGACCTTTCGTTGGTGCCCTGTTTCTTTTTATTCCCATCGCTTGCTTTAAGACTCCACAGTGGACGGGGTAGGGCTGATTCATTAAGCTGAAATTAGGGATGTGCGCGATTTGCTGACTAGTTGATTAAACGTTTCTACCCTCGTCTGTCAGCACCAGAATTACCATTTAGTTAAGCTCATTATGTAAGGTTACTGTTATTTTATGCGACTGCATTCACCTAATAAAAACGCCGTTGTTATAATCAGGCATGTTTCCTTAAGATTTCTTTTCCTAAAAGGATATTGCTTTCAGTACATTTTATTTAATAATTTATTTATAGGATAATGTGCAATATTCATAATGTACGGTGCAAAGTGCCACACATTTCAACGGCATTTAAAATACAGTTTGGTCGATGGAAAAAGTGATTAACAGTTTCAAATGGCTCTTATAATAAAGGCATTACTTTTCCAGACAATGTTTAACCTTGTAGATTCAATGTGTAGGACACACTGTCAGTATACGATCAAACCGGATTCAAAACTTTTACAGCGGCCCAACCCAAGTCAGAGACAGTACACTGTACATTCACAGGCTTTCCAGACTTGCATATACGTGCCATAATGTGCTGCAGTTACAAATCACAAAAGCATATTAAGAGCTGTGAGCTTGTTTCTGGGGTGTTTACAGGCTACTCCGCCGTTCTCTGAGGCAGCCCTGGTAGACCCAGACTTCACTGTAGCACCATCACTGGACCTGTGGCAGACGGCCCTCGCGACCACAGGTTTTAGGATGGTGCGGTAACATTTATCATGCATATGTTTAACCAAGGATACATGCATCAAAATAACACGTCACATCTGTGGGAGGATTTACCTGAAGTACAGACAGTGCACCGTTCTTGCCGTAGCCAGAGCACACCACAACCTCCAGGTCGGGCTCAGGGTTGCTCTGGAACTGTGGGTAAGATGAACATCCAAGTCAGAAACTTTAAAATTCATGTGATAGAAACTGGTAGGTAACACCTACAACAACCAATAAACAGAGACACAAGGAAGTGTTTTAATGTGTGTACCTCTTCAGACAAGAAGGCAGGTTCACCCATGGAGGCATTAGCACAAGGTCCAATGTTGAGTATGCTATCACACACCTGTGTGAAAACACAAAATCAGTCACCTTTCTCAAACATCTGCATTTACATGAAAAGGAATTACGCTTTTTTTTTTTTTTTTACCTCAAAGGAGTATGTGGCCAGCTGAGTGCCTGACTGAGCTTCACTTCCGTACACTTCTATCTCATCCACCTCATCTGACAAGACAAACACGCTGAGTGAAACACAGATAGGCAGATCACACGCACACACTCCTGTCACATATCAGAAATGATTTTGAACATACCCGTCCAGTTGGTGGAAGATTCTACTCGCTTCTTTTTGCCTGGCGGTTCTTCCTGGAATTCATAAGCAGTGTTTTAGTTTACAGGCTATTTTGAAGGCAGAGAGTGTTGTACACGTTTACTTTGAAAAACTGACCTCATCGAAAGTAATCGCTGCAACTACACAATCATAAATCAAGTGAAAATAAAGATGGCATTTCAATGGCGCATTGTACACGATCACAAACGCACCTGTTTGTCTTTCTCTTTCTCTTTTTCTTTGTCCTGCTTTTCTTTGCCCTCCTCTGGTGGCGTCTCCTGAAGTTTCTCTGTGTACTTCAGGAGCAGAGAGTTTCCAAGGCGTGAACCCAGGAAAAGGTAGCCAGGCTCCATGGTCACCATCTGGAGGAGAGCCCAGAGTGAGACGCATCAGTTTGGCAGACGGTCTATTCTAAATCCTTTAAAAGCTGACAGGCTGAGTATATATTCAACATTACTTTACACCCTAAAAGGTCAACCAGATATATGAAAAACTACTTGTAGGTTTTGGTTAAAGTCTGAAGATATTTTCTAGAGGTTTTATCTCCCTGCTTATATATATATGTGGTATAAAAATGGTCATTTCTGTAGCATCCTGCAGCTGTAATCTATAAGTTCTGGTATTAGTTTCAAAACCCTGTCAGTCAAACCCTAATCCCTGCAGCATGTTGTGTTTGTCCACAGAAACACAAAAGATAAGGTATCTGTTTAACCTCTTCCTCTCCACTAACCTCCTCTGCTGACATTATTGGCCTGTAGAGGCTGTAGCAGACAGAGTTTTAAAGCTAGAGTGAGATACTGGTATCATATGAAACTTAAACTTTAGGTTCCCAGCTTTTAGATGATGTATACCACTCTTATGTGGCATACACAGTTTATCTATCCCCACCAAAAGTACAAATGTTATGATAGGGAGCGGTTTGAGTGGAAGAGGTTTAAATAGAGACTTCCTGTCTAGTCAGACCATTGTTGCTCACAGTTACAAGCAGAACTTACACAGGTTGTCAGGACGCTGGCAGCAGCTTTGTCAAAGTGGAAAGCTCGTACGCTTCTCATGCCGTCAGTTATGAGAGTCAACACGTAACTGCAAAAACCAAAACAGTCGGTGAAAAATCATAAACTGCCTCCATTGTTTATGTACAGTATGGTGGTGATAATCAGAATGACTCACATTTCTCCTCCTTTCAAAGAGATGACCATCTTGTCATAGGCAATGAAATCAGACTGGGAACAGTCTAATGTGATCTTCACTTCTTCCTGTACACCTGGGGAACCAAAACAAGTCATCCAGAGACGAGCATCGCAAAATATCAAATGATATGTAAAGTAATGAAGCCAGATATTAAAGATGCAGATATATGTGTGTGTTATTGATGGTAATGCTTACGCAGAGGGAACGCCGTGGTCCCATTCGTCTGAGAATTGAGAGAAACTCCATATGGTGGAACACTCTGGTTCAGATACAGCAGTGAATTCACAGCAAACACCACCACGCCGCCTAAAGAGATTTGACATGTGACCAAGAAGCTGCAACCACACACACTTAAACAACACAACACACCTCATGCAGTGTAAATCCATAACTAACACTCCAACAGAAATTATCTATGGTGAAATTGGCACTTAGCGACCACGCTGTTCATATGTAGTGATTAAAGAGGGAGCTCACCAATTGGCTTGGGAACAGGCATGACCTGCGTACAGTCAAAAGGCAGATTACTGAGAGACCAGATGACAGGATGAACCTTCTGCATTATGTTGAGGGAGATGGCAACGATGCTGCAAGTGTCCTGACGCACAGCCACACGCCTGGCAGAATGATAAGAAAACAGAAATTAAGTGTTTTATCAAATCTGGCACGCTTAGAAACCAGACGTATAAAAGCCATGGCCATACTGTATGCATTTACAGCAAACAAGGACCAGGGTTTCCCACACATTCAGTTATTTGTAGCAGCCCGCCACAATAATATCTGCCAACACATATTGATTTTCTATTTTTGGAAACAGACCGTTCGTTAGGAGCGTTAGAATATATTCTTTTAGATTATTCATTACACCACACTGTCAGAGCACAGAGCATACTGTGGGCACAGAGGGAGCAGCAGAACTCCAAGTGCAGTGACAGTGAAACTTAATCGCTCATTGCACTGGGTGTTAAAGTTTGTTTTCACTCATCCATTAATCTGATCAGCTCTGACCAGATAGACTCATCAATTATCAAGCCCTCAACCCCCGCTGATAATGTGGTGGACTTACCCGGGCCATGTCTGGTTGGGCTCAAACAGAATGAGCAACGTGGGCTCATAGTAGCCGTGAAGGAACTTCATGTCGATGATGTTTAGCAGCTTCTCGTCCAGCTCACGGACATCTATGATGTAGCTGGGCAGGAAGCTGGATTTAGGTCTGTGGATGAGATATAGTGATAGGAGTGCTCAGAGTTAGACAATTACATGCACATACTGTATGTGTCATAATTATAGAATATATTCATGTTAGAGAGACAACTATTAAGTGTCAGTAGAAACATTTGATCAAATGGCAAATTTCTATCCTTTTTCTTTGTTTCACTAACCATGGATATACATTTACGGCAACTACAGTACAAACAGTTACAGTGAACATGGGTGGAAGGCTGTGACATTCCCACATTCAGCACCAACAAACCCACTGGGGAAGGGACATCTAATCAATCTTATGGTGCTGTGAGGGTTTTGGGCTACAAGCCAACCAGACTCTATAAGACTTTAATAAACAGAATGTATAGTGCAGTCATACCCTTCTCCAACTCCACCCTCCTGTTCATCAGTTAGAGTGTCCTTCCTGAATGGCAACACCACAAGCTGGGTGCCGTAAACGAGCATCACAGCACAGCGATTCTCTGGATCGACACGGACGATGGGAATGTGTACATTCTGTACAAAACCATCCTGAAAGTGTTTAAAGAGTGCAAATTAGTTAAACAATTCCTTCACTTGTGAATGTCAACATTTACTCAAATTTAGACAAGTAATGATACTGAACACTGAGTTTTCATATATGCACTGAGTTCTTGTTTCTACATACTCTGAGCTCTGGCTCCTCAAAGTAATGAAGAGACAGGGTCTTGAGGTCGTGTGTCCCGGGGTCATACTCCACTACAGACAACTGGTGAGACAGCACACACACAGAGGCAAGTCAGAAACAAGTTCAGGCAATTTAAAATTTGGCATTGCACAGTTTAGACAGTGATACCTTGGCATCTTTGAAACTGAGAAGCAGTGCATCTCTGTTGGCTCCCACAAGCTGCACACTAGCCATGGACATTACATTGCCAAAGAGGGAAAAGGATGCCACCTGCTCCAGCTTGTCCTTACGAGATTTGGAATCTGTAGGAGGAAAGAGTGAAGTTTGACCACAAATGTACTCATTTAGGTCTAGATCATTAATTACTGGTAAAATATGTACTTTGAATATGACATCTAGACGTACCTGAGGACTTTTCAGCCTTTGATGTATTCTGAAATAACAACAACATCACACAACAGATCACAAAAAACATTTATGCATGTATGTCAAAACTTGAGAATGACACAAGCCACATGGAGACATATAGTTACCTCCACATCATGGATAATCCTGTAGACAAACAGCTGAGATGTTCCAGCAATGACTAAATTCTTCTCCTTACTGGATATGAAGTTGCAGTACACAGAAAACTCCACCGCCGTGGGGGTGTGTGCTTGTCTGTACACAGCATACATCCTGGAAGGGTTCCCTCAGCATCTGACAGGTGAGAACGTTCATGTCAGGATCCTCTAACATCACTTTGAGAGCCACTGTCCAACTAAGATACACACAATAAACCAGACCTTTACTCTCCAAATCTCCGTCCTACGAGATCTGGAGAGGCTTGTGGTAAGTGGCTAGCAGTGTGAAACAATGTTAAACTGAGATTTAGTTTTGTTACTAAGTGGTGGCATGAACATCCTACATGCCAAAAAAAAGATAACACCCTTAAAAAAAGTTGTGCTTAACTTTATAGACAATATGGTTTTGCTGAATGTTATCGTTTCAGTAGACATCTTAATATCTACTGCCCTCACAAACTGCATAAATACAATGGGGTCCAAAAGTCTGAGACCACTAGTGGAGACACAACTTTGCATTTGCTTTGAATGTTGTATTTTTTCACTAGCTGAAATGTTGAATCTGAAAAATGACAGCATGCACTTGAGCTGGCATGGACCCCACAAGATTGTGCAAAATCTGATGTCCCATATTATCCCAGTGGGATCTGACAATGTTCCAGAGAGCTTCTTGTGACTTCACAGAGTGCTTGTCTTTCTCAGTGTTCAAGTGTCCCCATGGAGTTAAGTCCATGACAGTCAGGACTCATCAATCTTCTTTGGTCTTTACTAGGGATGCACGGTATTGGATTTTTTTGCCAATATCTGCTATCCCCATATGTAACAACTCATTTGACCGATAACAAATACAGATATTGACAGACAGATAGCCCACCTAATTTTAGTGATCATCAAGTCTCTTCTGTGGTGAAATTAACCTCGTATTATGCATGCAACACTCTTATCGTGATGGCCCAAAAGCAGATGGAGACATGACATAGAATGCTTTTCAATGTATGTAATATTTATTTATTTATTGTGCAAATTAAGAAAAAGCATGTTGGCTGATTCTGATATTTCACTTTAAAGCCAATATCAGCCGACACCGATGACATGCCAGTGCAATGGACTTGGACTTGTGAAGCACCTCTCTTATCTTCTGACCTCTCAAAGCGCTTCAACACTCCATGCCACATTCACCTATTCACACACCGATGGCCGAGGCACAGCCACATTTATTACAAGTGAGTGAACACCTGCTGCGACCTGAGTTACCTGAATGAGACTCAGATAAGTAGATCAAAACTGAGTGTCATCTGAACGCATACTTCAATGGAAAGGACACAATTTAAGGAAATGTGACCCTCTGTCCAAATGGTTTAAGTTGGTCAATGCCACAGATTTACATAAATGTTAGTGCTGACCTAGAAATTTTGCACGATCTTTAATCTTTCATTTTACATGCCATAACTGGTGTTTAGAAATGATTCTGAATCTTATACATTTCTGATAATTCGTGGCTGACATTAAAATATTTAAGATTTTCAGTATAGTCTGAGGCTTTTGGATCTCATTGTACATTACATAACCACAATAAAATACCATCAGCTGTGACTATTTATTACAGACAGTCAAACACTGCTTTGTGAATTCACACCAAAGATGCAAAAAGATGCTTACATGATAACAAAACGCTAGCTAGCTTCTAATTTCCCAAACGTACCGCTAAATTTTGGCTATAAGATTAGCTAGATAATCTCTTTCATCCATGAAAGATAGCGTTAATTTAGTGTAACATTCAAGTAGCCATTCAGTCATGTTGTTATGACCAGTGCGGCTCTCTGCTAACAGTTTCCTTCACATAACAAATGTATGGAACAGCTAACGTTAGCTATGTTAGCAGCGCGCTAATGCTTCCATTTGTAGCTAGCATATTAGCTAGCATAGCACAGCGTGTGCACCTGACTAATAGTTCTCTGGCACGTTTTTGCAAATTTTGAATTAAACTTGTAAACGTACCTATCATCAAAAGCGTAATCGCAGTCTGTAGCGTTATTGCTTCTTCTTCTGTTTACATTTAGGGGGTCATTTTCTGTGGGTTACTAACTTAAGCTAGCTGTCGGAAAAGCAGGTAAGCTAGCTGTGTTGTCGGTGTCCCGTTCTTCTTCGCTGCTGCATTTGTGGCAGAGTAGCTGCTCGGATGTGCGCTGCTGCCACACACAGGTCAAACCTTACCAGACGCTGAATACGACAAGTTGATGTTTACACTCAGCTCTTCAATATATTTTAAATCAAAAGGCTGCATGACATGGGAAATGCCATAGTCACATAAATTAGTTTCAGTATGTCAAGTTTGTTTCATTATTCAAATCCAAAATTAGATTAATTAAAGATTAAAGAATTAAATTTTTTTTTAAAGCAAAGGGTGAGGGTGCAGATTAACCAGGTTGGGTTCAGAAGTCAGGGTAATTTTGTCTTTATTATTGTCAGTTGCTACTGCTATTTGCTCTAATTTAAGCAAGGAGACAATAGCTCAAAATAAAACAAAATATACAGAAATTACCTCTTAAATAAATAATTCTACTGTCTATATACAGAACAGTGTGATGCAACTTCATAAAAAGTCTACGTTTTTGGGTGACCTTGACAAAAATAGTGTGCAGAAACGACAGTCTCTCTCTGAAAACAGTGAGGGTTGAGGCTACTAACCAATTAACCTTTCAGAGCTCCATTCCTCCAGCACTTATGTTTGATGAGTTCAAATTTGAGTGTTTGATGCACCAGTTTGAACACATAATATTCTACATTTGCAGATTTGTCATTGTCAGTGTTCACCAAGTCTCATATTCACAGCGAGCAACTGACGGTATCAGTAATACAAAACATCAAAGCTGTTATAGCATTGCGCAATATAAATGGTTGTGTATAATTGTGTATAATGAGTGTGTTTGTTTGTGTGTTTTTCTGGTTGTGCCTGTTGTAGTGGGGTCCTTTTTTAAACTCCTCAAATGTTTGCAAAACACAAGCAAAAAAACTTGAATAGTATGATGTATAATGATCAAAAAAAGATGAAAACCAAACAAACAAGCAAAAAAGTAATTAATAAAACTAATGAATGCAATTTCTGAAGGAACTGTGGGTGTGAGTGCTGCAGTTAATTTTATATATAATTAGTTGAAGCACATCTCTCAAACTGCTGGCCTTCCCTCAAAAACAAAAACTCAGATCATTACAATTCGTATACTCTGAGAGAGAGGACAAAGAAGCCCCAAACAAGTTTGAGTATTAAAAAAAGTTCAATTGGGATTTGAAAGTGAAATACAACCCAAAATGTACACAACACATGGAGCACTTAAAGGTTTGAATGGAGTTTCTATATGAATGTATGAATGAGGAGATAGAAGCTGAAAATGCTTTAAAAAATTTGAACATTCTTCCATCCACTTCAATGGGGAAAATTTTCCCCCCCAAAAGTTGAATATTTTAGAAAATATGAATGCTATGAATGAGAAACGTACAAGCACACCATGCTGGGTTGAGCTGAGTATTTTGATGTTTGAATGACGTTTCAAGTATTGTGTTGAAAAATGAGGAAAGAGTTAAGCAGGAAAAACACAGCATAATGACAGAGTTTTACATCACTGTTCCATGTTTGTTTGTGTGTGTGTGGGATGTCAGTGAAACAAAAGGCCCAATGCAGCTTTACATTTACAGCAGAATTATACTTCTACAATAGAGGGTCCTAGCACGTTGGTACTACTGCATGTTACATTTTTCCTTGTTGTTGTTGTGTTTGCTGTGTGCGATAATTTGACCCTACAGTCTCCTGAGCAAATGTCCTATTTAGTAGCCTATTTTTAAAAAAATATGACTGAGGATATTATAGACCATGAGCCCCTGGTTGATCTAAAAAAATATTCCCAAGAAACCCCTAATAGTATCTCATTTTTAAGAAGCTTTATTTTTCTTAAAAGTATCTGTCTTAAGACTGCAATTTCTTCATGTTTTCTTAAAAAAAAAAAAACCTTTACAATTTAAAAAAAGGTCTCAGGTAAACACATTCCTGGGCAGAAGTCACGAACATAAAAAAACTCAAAGAAACATTTGAGACTAAAGCACTTAATTAATGAAAAAGGACTTCTAAGAGGCACTGTAATCAATCATGTGTCCACCAATGCAGCCTGTGTTCACTGCACTAAGTAAAGAACGGGGAATCAAGACCCATCACGTTTTGCACGTGGCACACAAGACTTAACTCACAGATTTTGTTTTATTACAGCAAGAATTTCATTCCTTTCAAGTGCACAATAGATGTGATAGATATATATGGCTTAACATTTACAACTGGGTATGGATAGCCTAAAAAAAAAAACAACTTAAAAATAACTCATAATTAGTTGCATTATGTTGTGGACAGTTGTTTTTCCTATTTTCAAAGCCTGTTCCTATTTTTCCTTTTCTTTTGTAAAACTGGTAATCATTGGTAAATGGGACATATCAGGCAGTTACTGTAACTGAATATTGATGCTATTTTCAGAGTCATCATCTCATACGGCCAAGAAGAACCAGAACACTACAGAGTAACGTCAGGGAAACTCAAACCACTGAACCCCAAATCAAATAAAATCAATTATATTCAGGTCAAATCAAACTTCCTGTATGCATGACCTAATAACTGGGGAAAAAACAGTGAGCATTAACTTAATAATGGCCTGTTATATCCACATTAATACAATTACCTGTATTAAGGAAAATGCAGAACTATGTGCAGCAGATCATTTATGGTTCATTTTAAACCATGAATACAACATACATTGGAGTACTTGTACAGATGCAACCTCCTGGGTGTTTATACATTAGACTGACCACTGTAGTGTGGACAGATAAATAGTGTGTGGTACTAAACTGACTATTATATGTGAAATGTCATGCAATACCGGCGGAGTAATAAAGGCAAGGCACAAAGAGCCTTATTGTGCTCGAAAGGGCATGTTTAAAGTTACTTAATTAAAATGGGCTTTTTGGGTTCAGCTGTTTGAGTTTCTCCTGATTAAACTCGACTGAACTCAAGAAATAAAAGGGAGCGACTGATCAAACAGTCGACAGGAAAGCACTTGATAAAACTTTGATCATGAAAAAAAAACCAACTGTACACTATAACACAGTAGCCCTTTATGAATCAAATGCACTTTTTTAAATCAAGGCGGAGACATTAAAAGAAAAGTAGTCCGTTTCTCCATATTTCTGGTTTTTATCTGACGACTTTCCTCAGCGGTGGATTCTCTGGCATGTGATGAGATATTCAGGAAAAGCCTGCGTATCGTTGAAGATGACAAACATCGTCGGCTTGGTAATGTCATCAGTGACGCTGTCGTATCTGAGGGGAATGTCCCCTGTTTCCTTCAGCGGGGCCGCCTTCATTGAATGGCAGCCTTTGGTGTAGTCTCCTGTCAGAACCTTTGACACAAAAACAAACTTGTATCCTTCTGCATTTGGGGGTGAATACTGATCCTGGACAGACAGCGCAGAGTTGACAGCAAAATACACCCCCTGACCGTAGACGGTGGCTGCGTGGAGAGACCAAGATGACAGAAATTGATACCAAAGACGAGACAAATTGAGGCAAAAGAGAACAACAGTATCAGAAGCGTACCGTTCTTTCCACAGAAGCTTCTGTTGAATCCATGAACGCAGATCTCCTTCACACTCGTCTCACTGGTGCCGTGATAAAGAGTCCGCTCGACTTCTGGATATGTTGCACGCTGCAGTACGCTCGCCTTCTTCAGCTTGTACTGATTGTACAGCAGTCGATTCATGAGCTTCTCCACCTGTGGGACAATCTCAGTGTAACTAAAGACACACCAAATCATGTGTTGCAAAATATTTAGCTCATTTTTTTTCACCTGTATGATTCGGATTTTGCTGTGGTATTCCTGTATGGTCTCATAGAAACTCTTCACCACGTTCTGAAATTCATCAGATTCCTCATCGACTTTGGTTGCATCAGGCAGGTTTGATAGTAGAGAGTATTCCTCTTCTGTTAACAAAGGATTGAGTTTTGAAATTAAGCATTGTTACTTTTATAATTCATATCAGTTATTAACATAGATATAAAGTCTTAAATCTGGCAAAGGGCAGTGAAAGATAATCGGATGGGTCAAAAATGTAAATGAATACATTTATAAATAATACTGTTATTTAAGTAAATAAAATGGAGCACAATAACAAATATACAGATGTATACTTTTCCATGTTATCACTGCTTATCCATATAAATACAGTTGGGATTTATGGGACCCTATTAACCCATGTTTTTGTGCCTTAGTGTCTAATGGGAACAACAGTTTTTAAACTGCTCCAGTGTTAAGCAAGAGCACTGCTATGTAAACACTCAGGTAAAGCTCTCAATGTCATTGTACGCTCACTAAAACTGCATATTTTTGCCGCTGACAGGCTCAGATTGTTATTCTAGGTGTCTAACAAGATTACTAAAAGCATCCCTACAGAAACAGACTTTTTTGTAACACAAGAGGCTCCTTTCTGTTGAACCAGAAACGCCCCCAAAAGCGCTACCGTCAAAGTAACCAGCCTCCATTAAAATAAACAGTTTGTCATCATTCAACACACTTCATTCACAGTCAACAAAAAAATGAAATAAAACTCACAGAAACCATTTTTGTTTGTTATTTCACTTTACAACAATAACCATATCTGTTTTGGTTGGAAAAAAAACTTTTAATTCACCCAGTTAAATGAGAAAATATGCTGCCTCTATACACACTAAAATTACTGTTCATTTAAATGGAGTCTGGTGGGTTTGGCAACAGTGATCTCGGGGATGTTTCTGGTTAAACAAAAAGGATCTAACGCTTCATCCAAACAGTTTCAGGTTGTTGAGCCAATGGGAAATAGTTGCAATCCTCCAAGGACCTGTAGCTCTGGAGGTTGCAAATCCCTGCATGGTAACGATCATCATCAAAACGAAGGCTAATGGGGTTGTGTAACATTAGCACTGCAACACTGTCTCGAAACATGCATGGAATTTGCTAAAACATGCTGTTACATCATAGAGTTAAAGGCTGAAGGGTATTATTATTATGGTAAGTTTAATTAATCATATCTATAGTAAATGTAATAGTGTCTCGTTTGAGTTTAATAAACTGAGCTGTCCCAGCGTTTACAGGCTTGGGGAGAGGGCCGTTCTCCCTCTCACCGTGTCCCCCAACTACGACTTGACACAAACTGTATCTATATCAGCTAACTTCACTGTATGAACTCAAGTAAAGGTAGCTAACAATAACAAATTCAGCTAGCTAACACAGCTTAGAAGTGTAGTTCAGCAATATGAGAAACTCTTAGTGACCCAAATTTACAAAATGGCAATGACAACACCATCAAGACTTCTTTCAACTGACAAAAGACATGCACTTGACAATAAAGACAATATCATGAAAACAGATGCATGTATCTGTGTTAACTAGCCAACTTTTCTAGCATTAAGTTTGCTGACTATAATTGTGCATTCAGTTATATTTTTGACTTGTCTGATGATCTTTCAGAAAATTCTGTTTGTTTCGGGGCTCCATACACAGAGGCATCATTCAGCAGAAAACACTAGAACACCATAAGGTTTCCCTTACCTGGCACATCGGCATCCAAATCCCCTAATTCGGGCAACTTCCTGGAGATTTTCACAGACTTCCCCGAAGCTATATTGTGCTCTTGCATCTTCTCAAAGTCAATGGTGTGGGGCTGATTGTCCAGCAAGATATCAATCTTTTTCAGCCTCATCCTCAAAGCGTTCTCGATGAAGACAGTGGCCTCGGGTGAATACGGAGTCATGGCTGAAGAGGCTGGGTCATGATACACCCACTGGATAGTCCTCAGGATTTCCTGGTCGGGCACAGAATTGGAGATTTTCTCCACCAGCAGTTTCGTATCATGCAGTCCTCCGGCCACATAATCTTTGAAGCCAGAAACAGTGATTATGGTGCCCTGAACTTGAATATCGACTGCGTGCTTCCTCTTGATCCACTCCAGACACTTCCAGTGGTACTCGGACATGTTCTTCACACTTCTGTGCTCCACTTTCTCCTCGACCTGTCGCTGGGAGACCTTCTTTCCAAAGGCTATATCCACCCGAATCAGGTCACAGGTATAACTTGCAAACACAACTATCTGTAAGGTGCTGGCTGCCTTGATGGCGTCCTGTATGGAAATATCAACGCCTTTCTTTAATTGGTGGCTCTTGTCAGTACTACTAGGGGAAGCTTCTTGTTGGACCATTTTCTTGGACAGCTCCAAGGCTTTTTGCAGCTGTTCCTCGTCATCCTCCTGGGACCAATGACTTGACTCCATGGAGTACTGGATGGCTAGAGACAGCTGGGCTTCTTCTTCAAGGTTGCTAGAAAGCCCCAGTGCTCCATCATTCATCTGGAGCAACCCGCTCACAGCGTTCCCTTCAGCTGAGAGCTGGGACGCATCGACAGCAATCGCAGAGGGGTCCTGGTCTGTCAGGCTGGTCGGTTCATCTGCTGTGTACAGGTCCACGTCATCCATTTCGTCCAGCTGGTCTGAATTGGACACGCTCTTCTTGAGTCTTCCATCGACGGTTGAGACGATTCTCTTTGCCTCCTCTAAAAGGCCTACAGAGAAGTAAACAGATTGTTAAAACCGCACAGAAAAATGAGAGGTTAATGAAGAGATGGATGTTACCTTTGTCTGGAGCTCCATTATGATCAGTCTGCATTGAGTCTGATTTTAACGCCTGCGGAGAACCATCCAAAGACGCCTTCTGGAAGTTTCTGTGGGACATCATGTTCCACGCAGTCTCAAAAATGTTCTGAAATAAAATAATACAATGTTCCTGTGAACACCACATGTTTCTGCCACAGGAAATTATTAGCACTAACTATAACTGTAGTTTTTGTACATTAAAACATAATAACAAATCAGTAGACCAACAGTTGAGAATGCGTCATTTCACAGTTGCTGTAGGGTTTATGTCTATTTTTTCAGTGACTGGCACCATTTTCAAACTTGCTTCATAGCTTGAGACGTCCCTAACACTAACTAAAGCCTTGTTTCTCCCACAGACCATTTCAGCTCAGTTCATTACACATTAGAAAAGTTATTTTGAGTTTCGATTGTCAAAAGGTGTCAATGGCATCAACAGATTTGTTCCATTCTGTCCCGTTTATTTGTCACCTGTCAGTTGAGGTACCTAGGGGGTCCTCAAAGTTACTGCAGGGGGCCGTCAGGTAATTGTTTGATAACTTTTTGCAAGACAAAATGGTAAATGGACCCATAGTACAGCACCTTGCTAGTCTTCTGACCACTCAAAGCGCTTTTATAAGGGGTGCTACTCAGTTTTTTTAACACACTCACAAACCAATAGAACAGCTATCAGGAGCAATTTGGGGTTCAGTATATTGCTCAACGATACTTCGACATGCAGACTGGAGGAGCCGGGGATCAAACTGCTGATCATCTGATTAGTGGATGACCCGCTCTACCTCTGAGCCACAGTCACCCAACAGTAGACTAACTGAGGTTCTTACAGTGGCAAGGTTACATACCTTAGTCAACTGTAAAAATAAAGTGTAAAAATAAAAGGATGCCTTTTCATTCTTATTAGTTAACAGCTATCAGCTGTTGGCCGAGAAAAAATAACTGACTTGCAGACTTTCCTCTGCATCGTTGGTGAAGAGGAAATACAGTGAGAGCTGGATAGAGTGCAGTGACGCAGCTGTTACCATCTGGTAAAAACCAATTAAGAATATTAAGAATATTGTCTGCGTTGGAAACGCAAAACAGATCTACAAGTTAGGTGCGTGTGCTTATGGCTTACATACGGTTGCTATGGTATTATAGATCATATCACTCCTATTCTCCTGCAACATCACTGGCTTCTGCGTGTGGGAATCACCAGAGGCCCTACGATACGACGTTATCACGATACTTAAGCCACGTTGCAATATTGCTGCGATTTTAAACATGTTGCGATATCAATAAAATATACTGCGTTTTATTACCATTTTCATCTACAAATTATATCCCCAAAGGAAAACTTTGTCAACATCTGCATTATATAAGATAAAGTTTTCAGTCTGTTCATCTCAGTTCAGTCATTTTTATGATAAAAAAACATATCCGAAGTTTTAATTTGAACTTGCAATATCAAGAATTTATATAAATAAAAAACTGATACTTGGTGTCTGTGTAATGATATGATATTGCGATATTACGCTCTATTGATTTTTTTCCCTACCTCTACTGACTTCCTGTTACATATTGTATTTATTTCAAGATTCTGCTGCTCACCTTTAAAGCCAAGTCCCTTCATACCTGTCTGAATTTCTTTATATCTACACACCCTCCTGAACTCTTAGATCCTCTTCTGCAATCCAGCTCACATCACCATCTGCCTGCGTGACTACCATGGGTTCTGGAGACTTCAGCAGTTCTGCCCCAGCTTTGAGAACTCTCTCCCCCACGACATTTGCACTACTGACTCCCTTTCACTTTTGAATTCTGCCTGAAAACACACCTTTTCAAGCTGGTGTATTCAGTATGGTTTAAAGGTGACACACGCATCGAGACTTGCACTGATGATGATTTTATAATAATGATTTTATACCTAGTTATTATGACTACAGTATGGTTTTACAGAATTGTTTGACTTTATGATTTATGGATACATTGCTGCTTGTTTTTAACTGTGTCTTGTAAGGTGTCATTAAGTGCTTTGAAAGGTGCCTATAAATAAAATACATTATTATTAATATTATCACTATACAAAAAGTGTATGGTAGAAACGCGGCTTTATATTAAGGCAACATTTTCACTGAGTGGTAAAGCTGTTGCAAGCAAGAAGTCTTCTGAAAATTCTCCCTTGTTGGTTAGTGTAAAGACCCTCTGTCCAGCTACGATAACACCGGAGAGCGAGCTGCAGAGAAGCATCACATTTACATACTGTGTTGCCAGACTAATCAATCCCAGAAGGAAAACAATGCGCACAAGGGAACACAATGAAAAACACAATGTAAATATGGTACTTTTTTGCATAAAATGATTGCTGTTCTGATGTCAAAGTCACCAACAAGAATTTGTATTCACCAAATACTCACTACTGTCAACAGTCCTCTCTCCTTCTAAAGTTATTATGACAAAAATAAAACTAAAATTGATGTTATCTCAAAGTTTTTTTAAGTTGACTCTCACAGCATGCAGGCATCACTCTTAAAAACTGGTATGCTTTGGAAAATGGCAAGCAGTATGATTTTTACTATGACACACCATGTAACACTCTATTAATCTATGTTTGCCTCTGATATGTTTTAATGTCTTCATCCTGCCTGTTAGCCTGAAACTGGTTTCTCTATGATCTTCCCAACATTTGGGAACACAAATATTCTTTGTTCATATGGCCATAGAGCTGAGGCTCACAACAAAGCAGCAGTAGGAAAAGAAAGCACAGGAAAGCTAAAACATTCAGCAGGCAAGACTTGTTCAGAAACATCAGCGTTTCACTTCTGCCTTGTGAACACTGGTAAACTCAGCCTCGGGCAATACTGTGTAAGGCCTCAAGACTGCTCGTCAAGATGGATGACAACTGGTATAACTGGCCAACTGAGAGGAAGTGTGGCAGAATGAAGTTGTATTTCACAGCCTCAAAAACACAGAAGAACACAAAGACTGAGAAAACCTTTGCTCTGCTCCATCATTAAGTTACCTGGTGTGGTAGAGGCTCCCAGGGCACGTGCTCTGGGATGATGTAGACCTGAAACTTTGTCTCCATCTCCTTCAGGATGCTCTGGCACTCCTTCTCAGCTAAGAAGCGGGTCACTCCAGGAGCACTGACTGTGATGGTTCTGGTGCAGATGGAGGACACCACGTCTTTCAGCACCTCCTCAGCCATTTGACAAGCAGTAGCAGGGCCTTGGATCTGTCAGGGACAGATAAACTCATTATTATATTATAATTACCTTATGGCCTTAACACAGAATATGAACAGACTTCCAGTTGCTCCTGTAATTTGATTTTGCCATAGCATCATTACTACATTAGCTGGTTTTAAATAAAAAACAAAACAATGTGAACAGATTTGTGGGCATGTCAAAATGTTGTTGTAAATATGTGTTTTGTAATACTGCACATTTATACCCCTTTGTTCCCACAGTTATAACAAATTTTTTGTTATGTAGTTTTAAGCCTCTGGTACAGTACTTATTACTTACTATACGGCTTTGTGTTTTTTGTTACTGATGCCTCTTCTTTGCACGATTCTCTTTGCTGCTGTAAAGATACAAATTTCTCCGCTTGCTGTGGGACTAATAAAGGATAATCTCATCTTATGGTTTCACATTTCCAACCCGGTTAAACAGAATTAATAAGACAGTAGCTTGAAAAGTGTTGTGACGATACTGGAATTTGTAACTTTGGTACAATACCTCAAAACATATAAATCTTTGATACCAATTTGATACTACAGGGTAAGGGTGTAGGTGTGCATATAGGTGGTGGGGACTTGTCACTACCAGTTTTTTGGAAAGACAGAATTGTCCCTACCAATAGAGAGCCAACTCTTCTCATTATCTTCATTCGGTGCACGAAAATATGAGACAAATTGTGTATTGATTCAGTGAGGGACAGTGCCTTTTTTTTTTTTTTTTTTAATACGTGACGATCACATATTTTGCCTGATCAAAAGTGTTTTCAAGTAGTTTGGGTATTTCAACTCCAATTAAAAAGTAGTGTACAGCCGCTTAAACTCTGCCTCCTCCAGAGAGTCCCAAACAGGGTTCTGTGTCTGTCTGTGTCTGTGACAGTCTGAGGGGGGAAACTACCATATCAGCAGAACAATAACATCAGGCACAGCCAGCTAGGGGAGTTAAATTTATATTTTTTGGAGACATTATGTCTTTATATTTATTAACTTATGAATTTATTTTCATAATCCTACAGCTTATTTCTCCAAATATTATAACTTCAATTTTAGCTTATGAAAGAACACAGTTATGTGGGATATGTTTTGAATATGCAGAAAGTAATCTTGCTGAAATCCTGTTAAAAAACATATGATCTATAAAGTACAGGGGTTTCTGTATTAATTAAAATAAATTGATAAATCTAATTTGTCATTTAAGAGGTTACTCTCTCAAACAAAAGACATAAATGATGATGGAAAGGTAAACTCTGCCTATGTGTGTTGACTTAGCAGAGATAACATTTAAGTAATAAAAGGTAGTCTACAGGAAAATAGCTTAATATTAAAAAATCAAAACACAATACCTGAGAGCTTTACTGCATTATGTTGCATTATAGCCTATTTTTATATTTTGGATTGTCACCTATTTTTCATTTTTCTCACTTATATAGATACATTTAAACCATAAATTGGTGCATAAACTTCAACAGAATAAAGGAAAGTGTTTGATGCTCAAAATTTCCTGGGGGTAAACATTCACATTAAGTAAGAGCGAGAAAGAGCAGCTGGTAGTGATGTAATGACACAGTGGAAAATGAGAATTGAAACCATTTCAAATATTCAGAATCAATAGGTGTTGATAAATTGATATATTTGAAACACTAGCATTCAATCACTGCTGACATTTCGCTGCAGTCTCTGCTTCTACATGTGATACTGATGCAACACATACCTTTAACCCACAAACGTCCTCTGCTTCTAGTGGAAGAATAGACACTTGAGACATGTCAGCCAACAGCTGGTGAAAATGGGTCTGGATGTATTTCAGCACGCCTGGCTCCATAGAGATGACTGTCTCCCTTTCAATGGGTGTGGTGAGAAACTCCATGATTGCAGCCTGCTTCTCGCTCTCCATCCCTTTCAGAGTGAACACATCAATATTCCCTCCTCGTTCGGACACCTTCACAGAGGAGAAACCCAGAGCCTGCAGGAACTCTGACCACTCTCTGCAATATAACATGCTCTCATATTCCGTGTCCACCGGCATGCTGAAGTGACACAGCTGGGATTTCAAAAAGCTACATGCCTGGTTAGCAGAGTTCTGAGATAGGGAGGTTACCACAACATTAGAGTCTGATACAGTGTACATCGTCGGTGACCCAGTTTGTTTCATGATTTGCTGTAGTCTCTCTTTCACATCTTTTCTTTCAAGGAGCTGAGCCTTTTCTGGCTCGAGGGTGAATTGAATCTTTGCCATTTTGCCGAAACAGTCCGAGATGGCGCGTTCTATCTGCTCAACCTTTTGTCTGTCAGTCCCTGTAATGTGAACACCACTGTCTATGGTCTGGATGGTGAAATCTGGGTGAGCCTTTTCAATGTCTTTTTGAAAGGTGCTGAGTTTAAACAAAGCAAGTTTTACTGGGTCAGTCATAGCAATATGACTTGATAGTGTTTCTTCTTCTTCTGTTTGATCCTCCATGATTACCTCTGCTACTTCTTCTACTGCTGCTGTATGGGCAACGAGAGGCTTCGGGGCCATCTGAGGAGAGGATTCACTGTTTGCAGCGGCTGCTATAGGAGGACTGGTCTGCATCGGAATATCCTCTGACATTCTCTCAGTCATATCTTGGCTACTAATTCCAGAGTCTTGTGATGTTAATGTTTCTGTGGGTTGGAGAAAGCCGAAGTACGGCATCACAACAAGATCAGCACCGTCCAGTTTGTGCGGCTGATCCAGGACGGGGCGCACAGCTGTTAAAAGACAGACAGGCATTTTGTTTATTAACGTTTATCGCCAAAATGTGTAAAAATATGGATGTTGCTGCAAAGAAGCTACAAAAGTCTGGATACTTCACACACATCTGCAACCCAGCAGAACAGAAAGTCAACACAATCAGCACATTTTTAAGATGGACACCCAAGATTAGCGTGTCTCAAATGTCTCCCCTTCTGTTCCTGAGTTATGATAGTTAGTGCCATTAGCTTATGTGTATGCCGCTGTCACACTGAACGCCCTGCCAAGCCCCATTTTAACTTTAAAACTTTGTATTAAAAAAAAAAAAAAAAGAATTGTTGGAAATCTGAATGTGATTCAACTGACATAAATCTGAGTCGGGAACAGTCCCGTGGGAATATTGTATTTTTGGAATAAGGTCAAAAACCAGAATATTTTGTGCACATAAATGTAGTCAATGTGAGAGGAGCAGTAAAGGAGGCATAAACTTAAATTGCAATGCACAGGTTGAAGGAGCTGATGGAATTACATTTCACTGGACCGTGTATAGTTTCCTGTGACAAATAAATAATTGATTGATTACATAAAAATATGAGTTGTGAAGGTTGTTTAATGCAGAACTTACATTCATAACTGACAAAGGACACCTTGGCGGTACCCTCTGAAAGCATCGTGACCTCCTTCACCTTCTGATTCCCACCTCGCTTGCTCTCAAAGTACAAAGTGAGCACGTCTGGAGCGGTGCCAGGGTGCAGGTTCTCCACCAGAACGGAGTCAGTCTGCTCAGTCTGTTCAAGAGCTACTGTGGCCCCATCCAGTCTCCTCTTGGAGATTTTACCACTAAGGTTTTGGAAATCTACAAAAGAAAAAACAATATATATATTCAGTAACAACAATCTCATGAGAGACACTGACGACCAGACAACCTTCTTTCACACACCTTTCGAGAAGGGTTGGCTGAGGTGAATCAGGATGAAATCTCTCCCCGGTGAAGGATACAGAGTGTAGTCAGGCGCATTCAGCCCCATCATGTTCTCCACATAGAGCTCTATCATCTCTGTGCTGGTGGTGGGCTTGATCCCCCGCAGCAGCAGTCTACATGGGTCCTTTGAGGCAGGCTTTCTCACACTCAGCTCGACATTGTGCAGAACGTGGTGCCCTTTAGTCAGCACTCGAGCTGCAGCTGTCGAAATGATCGCAACAGAAATAAAGGCAGAATTAGCATACAGTAAATAAATCAAAAATGAATGTTTCTATTTCTTGTCTTAAATGAGAACATTCTTTTGAGCGCAGTAATGCTATTTTTAACTTCAGAGCTCTGAAAGTGGTTGAAAAGCTTTTTAAAGTTGTGTCTGAATAAGATACTAAAAAAAAAAACAAGTGCAGTCTACACCGGTGTTGATGAGGATAGTGCTGCAATTTTCTGCTCCTACAGCTTTTAATTAATTTTCAGAAAGACTTTGAAACCAGTTAACATCAAATGATAACAAATCACAAATGTATGTATCCATATATGCAAAATGTCCCTGACAAATACACTCCATGTTACCACTTACCTTCTGCCTCTTCAAACACCAGTATGGCGTGGTCGCCCTTCTTCTCCACAGAGACGAGTGGACCTCCCCCAGAGCGCCGCTTATTCTCAAAGTAGAGAAAGAGCAGCTCCTCATCCACTGCGGCGGGCAGCGCCGACACCTCCACCGTCCTCTCCTCCGGGCTTTCAGCAGGCATTCTGAAAACACAGGTCACATCATACCAGTTTAAGTAGCTCAAATCATTTGTTTACAGCCTTCTGACTCTGTGTGAAAGCTGTAGCAGAGTCTTGAAGAAAACTTTCCACTCATCTGGGGTCAGCTTTTGAAAAAGGATTTAGGACTGGGCAAGGATTCCTTGAGACACTCGAGCAACTCAATTACTAAAACTCATCTCACTTCGTTTAATCCATACAACTATACACAGCGCTTTGTGTTTTGTACAGATGATTGTTAAGCCGGAAATATACTTGCTTTTAACTCTGCATTTTTGTGATTTTTTCTCTTCTGTATATTATCTATAGCTCTTTGACCAAGGAAAAGTATTACTAAATAAAAAAGAAACTGATTTGATAATGCAGCCCTGCATATAACATGTCAAATTCTTCATGTGAAGGTAACATTGTAGAGTCCAATATAAAGCTGTGATAATACTGTTATTATTTATTTTTTTATTATATTCAATCGTCTGTTGTAATAAATTTGAATATACTTCCACACAAGAGTACAATGTTTCTGGGCTATCATAAGCAATTACACCAAAAGTTGCTATTCAAACTATATTGCATGATTGCATATTGATTAAATTCAAGCTAATGTTGCTTTAAATTAACATTGAAAATATAAAAGTAATACACAATTATAACGAGCCTTCTTCTTGGGCTCAAAGGCCAAAACACTTTAAATGAACATATCATTATATTCTAAAAAAGTATAATTCTGGTCAGTCCTTGAACATATGGGAAGAATCACACATTTTGTCCTTTTTTTTAAGAAAGAAAGCAAAATAAAATAAGTTAAAATAAAATAAAACTAAGTTAAGAAAACAAAATTAAATAAAATAAAAAACAAAACTGTCACTGTTTAGTTTTTTCTTTACTGGCACTTTACTTACATCATATTTGCTTTTACACAAGTTTTTACAGTCGTCATGATTCTGCTCAACAACAGCATTTCTATTTTAAACGCTAATATTTAGAGTTTCTTCACGTCTTAAGTAGGGAGAGTTTGGGAATTAGCCTGTCATGATAGTGATCATGGCCTACACCACCTCACTGAAGTGCTCAGTGCTAACGTTACCTGACAGGAAGCTCGGCCTGTATCAAAGCGTCAGTATTTTAGGAGCGAAATGTGACGGTGGTGTTTTTGCAACACGAAACATTTACTTAAACTGTTTTTGACCAACAGAGTCACTGTGGCTCAGTGTGCTGTTTTTCTACTGCGTAGTTTACCTGAACTTTATGTTCGTGTCTGCTCTGTCCGTTTCAGGCTAACTGGAAAGTGAAACCATACAGACCACACAGTTGCCATGTTTGGACACGGCAGCGGTGATGCTTTTTATTTTGACGACGGAATTGTTAATATACGTTCACGTAGGATTTTCAGGTTGTTTTTAGCATAACTTACCTGTGCTACAAGGAAACCATTTGCTCTTAAAGTCTCTCCGTCCAAACGGGCTGAACTCAACACTTCCTTGTTGTGCAGCTTGTTGAACGATGGTGACGTCATCAGCGGCGCTCTTAAAGGGGAACACACACGTTTATAAAGCGATCATAAAGACTGCAGCAGGGATCAAAGGTCACTGACTGCAGAGATAGATAGATAGATAGATAGATAGATAGATATTTCCTGCCACAGTTTAGCACATAAAACATAACAATGTACACGACACAACACATACAGATAGACAGATACACATATGGATAGAAAACATAGGTAAAAAGACAAAAAATATAAGTATAAAAACACACACTAATACAGAGCTGTTACTACAGTAGACATGCTTATGATGGTTGTGCAAATTTAGGTGATGGTAGTGCAGGTATTGCAGTGTGAGGTGATTACATTGAAGTGAAAGAGCAGTGCAGGAGTAGTGAATACTTTGTTATGCAGGATATGAATGCAACTGAAGATAAATATATGTACAGATACCAGTGCAGATACATATTATTTTAGAAGGTGCTTAAAAGTAAATAGTAAACATTGTATTAATTGAGGGATGCTGGAAAATCTATCTATAAAGCAAGAAACGTCTGTATGTCTGTGTGTCTGTGGCTTGCATATCTCTCTGACTATTTGTCAGATCAACCTGAGCTTTCGGATATGGTTTGCGCATGGCACGATGGTGTGCATCCTTCATTTTGAAGTTTTTTGGATTCATATTCACAAAATTATCATTAAAAGTTAAAATCCCATAGACCTCTGTGTAACCAGTCAGCCTATCGCGCCCTCGCTCGCAGCTGTAGCCACGCCTCACGGAATAAAAGTCCAGTGTACAGTGGTTATGGCATTCCCTTTCGTTCCTCCCCCATGTAGGAATAGATGAAGTGGTGCTGTTTGCATTAACATGACATGTTTCAGTAATCTCATCGGTAAGTAGTATTTTTTAAGTTTCACCACGCTGTTCTCATCTTCTCATCGTGTTTGCTGACATGGCTGCAACATGGTTATACCATACCTGTCAAATTTTGGATTTGAAAATAAGGGAAATTTTCCGGTGCTCGCTGCGAGCCGTCCCACCACCCCAACCAAGCTCCAGTATCCCTTACATTTTAAGACAGGTGTACAAGATATCTAGAAACAACTTGTCAACTGCTTACTAACTACAATTAGGTGATCAGAATCTGATAGGCCAACCTTTGTTGACAGTGAAATGCTGTGAACATTCCTACGTTATAATACAGCCTAAATGAAAACACAAAGGGTATATGAAGCACATTTATTTATCGTTTATAAAACGGGTGCTTCCCATCCTTAAATGTGATTGGCTGAGCCGCGTTCCATGCCGTTGTAAAATCAGTGTAACCCACTGGTAGACCGCAGCGTCTGTGTTGCTTGGCAACCATTCTGTCCACTCGATCTTGCTTGGTGGAAGAATGAATAGTTCTCAGTTTTACTGTTGCATTATTACCAATAAATTGTTGATTCTTTTTCATGTGTGTTTATTTTATGGGCTATATGTAGGGTAACCGTTTTATAAAAGCAATAAGCCCCTTGAAGCCGTGAGTTACAGTGATTTTACAACGGCTGAGGGGCCCTGAACGCCCCTCAGCCGTTGTAACATCACTGTAACTCACGGCTTCTCGGGGCTTATTGCTTAAACATATTTTCAGTTCATAATGTGCCCCATCCTGCTCCTCTGTAGGAAAGTAAATTCGCTGTCCCATTTTTCGAGATACTTACTGGACTTCTTTGTTTTTTTGGCAGGAATGCCTTCTCCTTCGTCACATACATCCATCCCTCTTTGTTGTTGTTCCGGGTTTGTTCCCGCTGTCGGCACTAACCTCGCGACAACTGCCACCCAGGCTACTACAGGTGGCAGTTCTCGCGAGACTAGTGACAGTTCAGTTTGGAGAGGCACAGGAATGATAATACGGGACATTTACGGGAGAATACTAATACGGGAGGACGGCGGGAAAGAGGTTTAAAACACGGTAGTTTCCCGGCCAAAACGGGAGACCTGACAGCTATGTTCCAAAGTATGGCTAGGTCGGAAACGTTTGTTTTTCCTTTCAGGCGTGCAGGGTTATATGCTTGCTAGCTACCATTTCAAGATTTTTTTTTTTTTTTTCTTTGACAAACTTTATTTATCATATTAAAGACATAGACAAAAATGTCATTATAGAACTATGACATCATACAAACAGACAATTTACGTACAGGGAGCATGTGATAAATATCACAAATAGCAGAGCCTTAAAATTGAAAAAAAGAAAAAAAAATAATTAAACAGAAAATGAATAAATAAATATATGTGCAAAAAAAAACAACCCCATTTCAAGATTGTTCGCCTACAGAAAGCTAGGAAAGCTAATGATGGTGCGTGTCTCTCTGTATCTCAATGTACGTTCATCATAGGCGGTTCCAAGGGGTGGCAGCTGCCACCCTAGAAAAATGCCTTGCCACCCTAGTTGCCACCCTAATTTTATGCAATGAAAAATTATAAATGTTGTTTTAAAAAACGTTGATGATAAATGTTGCGGATATAGTTGATATTTTACGCACCAGTTCAGAATTCACTCCTCCCTGCCACCCCTCTAAATAAAGAAAAAATGGTTGCGCCCACCATGCGCGTCCACCCATCATGCGCGCTCTAGGCTCGACCTCAAACCGCCAAGTACCCCTGACTGCGGCCGACGGATTGTGGGCGGGGCGCAACGACTTTGAGTGGGCGAGGCGCAACGACGTTGAGTGGGCGGGGCGCAACGACGTTGAGTGGGCGGGGCGCAACGACTTTGAGCTGGGCGCCATCTGGTGGCGAAAACTATGTACTACAGTCACAGTGACCTAAAGTAGACCTATTATATTAAACAATTATATTATACAGTTTGTGTGTGTGCGTGTGTGTTTGTGTTTAGGGAAAAAAATACATTTTACAAGTTAAAAAATAATAATGTCAATCAAATGTATTAACCTTATGCATCTGTTTTAATAAGGTCAATATTAAATTCACTATATAGATATACAGTACAGTGGTGGAAAGAGTACTGAAAATTTGTATTCAAGTACAAGTACTGTTACATTGCTAAAATATTACTCAATTACAAGTAAAAGTACTGGTGTTAGAAAAATACTCAAGTAAAAGTACAAAGTATTCCTCAAAAAAAACTATGTACTACTAGTATTAATTACGTTGAACAGATGATGTCACCGTCACCTCTCCAGACAAGGGCTCTAAATTTTGTGTTTTGCTTTAGTTAAAAACACTAACAGCAAATGTCTCAGGCAGACAAAAAAAAATATATTAAAATATCCATGAATACACTTTTAACTGGTTAAATTCTTAATGCAAGTCATGCAAATCATCATCAAGATCAATCATTAACATCCTTTTTTTGTTTAGTTTTGTTTTTCAAAAACAAAATGTCCTGATTTTCATTGGCTTGTTTGCTGTCAAATCACCGTACTGGCTACAAAAATGCAGATAAAAGCTCTGGATATTAATTAAAAATGTACTCAGTACTCAACTGTGATTTTAAAAGTAACTAAGTAGATTACATGGTTTAATGAATACTTAAGTACAACTAAAAGTGCAGACTTGAAAATCTACAGGTACCCCAAAACACTACTTAATTACAGTAATTTGAGTATTTCTAATTAATTACTTCCACTTAGCTTTATTCCTGTCTTAGTTTTGGTTGATGGATTGATAACATATTTCCTATAATCCTTTTCACTAATGATTTTTAATCAACTCAAGGATCTAAGACTCTGAACTGACAAAGTTTAGGCTACATGTCTTTCCTCAAAACAAAGAGCACTCTTAGCCTCAACTTCAATCTACATAACAGAGACAAAAACCTCTGTATAAACCTACGGTACTGTATATGATTATACCAAAAATAGTCTCTACAACTCACAAACCCCTTTACATGTTAAGAATCGCAGAGGACTGGACCCAAATGCACACACCAGTAGAGAAAGGTAGGTGAACAAAAAACTTTATTTTCACACTTGCAAACTGAACTGATAGACAAGGAACACATGGACATCAGGCACAGGGAACAAGCTACAACACAACACAAAACACAGGTTTGGACTGCAGCAAGATGAACTGGACAAAGGACAATGGGGAACACAGAGGTTAAATACACTAAGGAACAAGACACAGGTGGGGCAATGAACACAGGTGAAACACATTGGGTCATCACAAGCAGGGGGCACACAGGAAGACAGGACACTAAACTTCAAAATAAAACAGGAAACAGGGACACAAGGAAAGGAAACAAATGACACAGACCATGACAGCACATGTGTTGAGCAGGCCTAAACAACCAAAATGCAAGACTTAAAAACTTGGTTTCAAAGTAAGCAGTCTTTTATTGGACAAGGTACAAACAAAAAATACAAAAAACACAACCTGAAACGTGAGGAGAGATATATTTCAAATAGGTATCAAAAAATCAACATAGAAAAAAAAACTAACTAAACATGACTGGATTCCCTGGACATGACAGCAATGAAGGGAAGAAGATTCATACTTGTGAAAAAATACTGATGTTTAAAATATGTGTAATATGTGTGAAGTACCTCTGTGTTTTAAGGATGAATGGCCTTTTATGTGGTATTCAGTTGTTGGTTTTGCAGCCTTGTAACTGCAGAAGGGACAGTGGAATAGACCACTGTTGGCGCATCTGCTCAGGGTTGTCGCATCACCATCCAGCAGTATACTGACGTGTCTCTATATCAGGGGGGAAAAGAATAGACACAAAAGTAATACTTAAAAATCCACAAGACCAAAAATGTTTAAAAATTTTTTTAAATAGAATTATGTTTGTCACAAAATTTGTACATTGAAACAAAAAAAAACCTTGCTTACCTTCATTTTGCAAACGGTAATTTCTTCTTCTTCTTCTTCTTCTTCTTCTTCTTCTTCTTCTCCTCCTCCTCTATGGGGTAGATCATAGATGGGCGGGGTCAAACGTTGGGCTCCGCCCACGTTGAGGCACGCCCCCGTTCCGCGAACCGCAGTCAGGGGCTTCTCCAAACCGCCGGGTGATGGAGGCTCGGGTCGAGTCTGACTGGACGGTGCCTCTCCCTCCCGCCAGTCCTCTGGCAGTGACAGTCCGGTAAGTTCCCGTTGCTCTATGTTGAAAATGTTCTTACAAGTTTGACAGTGTGAAATATATCTGATAGTAGTGCTCAACCACACGACTGTTGTAATTTAAGAGGTAATGTTGATGTAAACTCTTCCGTGTAACGTTACTTACGTGGTATCTAGCGAGAAAGTAAAGTTCGCTAAAAGTAACGTTCGCTAATTAACGTTAGTTAAATTACGTGACCCAGGTTTCCTCAAAATGTGCAGCGGGCTGCTGTTTTATTCATCAACAGTTGCCACTAACGTTAAACGAAAAAGCACAGAGAAAGCTAGTGCTAGCTGAGCTAACAGGTAGCCACAGCAACACAAAGTTGTGAAGCTACTAGCTAGCTAAGACAGCACAGCAGCTGTGTGTGTGTGTCACGTTAACATGAGGGACAGCAGATGTGTTGTGTGTGTGTGTGTGTGTGTGCGCGCGCTCTCTCTCTCCGACACGTATTAACCATTGATCTGTTAATAGTTCACAGAGTGCTGGGTTGCATATTGCAGCCAATACAGATCTGAGACCTGTCTGGGTGTGACCGTAAGTCTCAATCTGAATGATTTTATGATTTATGAAAAAAATCTTGAAATTGAAATTTATTTGCACAGTATTTACTTTTAAAAAGTTCTAGGTGTTACAGTAAACAACAACAAAAACAGAGGAAAACAATAAGAACTGAAATACTAGTGATAAAACGGGCTATGGACAGGGTTTATTTTCCTTTTAACATCTGAAAAATGGCTGCTGTGACTTTTCAAACTGTGCGGACTGCTAGCTTAGCTCATAAATGAAGTACCCAGTACAATGTATGGCATGACTTAAACCTACGTGAGCTGTAGTCAAAATATTTGATTACCTCTTGTAAGATTGTGTAAGATTGTTTGGATTTCATATGAAATGGAAAAATAAATATTAAGACAAAAAAGATAAAAAAGATCGTAATTGTATGTTTTTATTTCATTAGTTAGGTTAGGCTGTTTAGCATTAAAGTTGATTTTACACTGTCTTATTTGATTCACATGCATAAAAATCATCAATGAATGCAGAAAATGAGATCTCTGAATTTGAAATGTGTTTGGGGAAGATAACCTCTGCCCCCCCAGCCAGAATGTCATGCCACCCTTTCACCACCCCAGGTAAAACTTGCTAGAACCGCCAGTGACGTTCATGTCATACCCAATGTACAATTTGTCTATTAACACTATGTAAGAGTATGTACACCTCTTTGTACATCCAGCCATCGAACACAGCCTCATTTGGCCATACATGAAAAATCTCCTTAAGCTTCCACTTCTCTATAGAAAGACATACTTCCTACGGGCACTGCACTAGTATATAAAAAGCACAGAAAGTCAATTGATAAAAAATGTAAATAAATGAATCTAAAAAATGCTTGACGCTAACTCTAATCATAAGTCAACAAAATGTCATTATTATAACTTCTGGTTCCAGTATTATGGTCATAGACTCCCATTCTGAAGCCTCAAGTTCAGCTTACTGCTGTCGCCATCTTGATTTTTTTGGAGCCAGAAGTGACCATTTTCAGGCGAGAGGCTGGCGCTGTGGAGGAGTGAGGGGTGGATGTGACAAAACTAAGAAGCCGAGAACACTATCAGCAGACAGCTGGTCACTCAAAGAGGCCTGCTTTTAATTATGTGTAAGTTTAAAGTATAACCTCGTCAACTTTCCAACCTGGACCCTATTTCCCTGTGTAAACTGGTCAAATGTGAACACAATTTTTGAAATTGTTCCAGTATTGAGCGAGGTAGTAGCAGCCGTTATTCACAAAACTGGTACACGGGGCTATTGAACACCATAATTAAATGTCCATTGTATGGTCATTTTTGCCACAGAGCAACTGAGATTATTACTGTAAGTGTCTGAAGTGTCTCTTTACCTTTCACATGATCTTCATCAAGCAGAAGTGTCTTTCTGAAACATCACCAGATGTCACAAGATGTCACATATTGCAGTCAGACAACAGCAGAAATTTGGAGAGTGCAATAACTGGAGTAGCTTACAGAAAACGTAGTTTAGTGCTATCTAAAATCTAAAATATTCAATATAATAATGATAAATAATAACATGTAAACGAGTGAGTTCTATAAAAGTTGATGCCCGTTCAGTTGTTACAGAGGGGGAAGACTGCTATAGAGACACAACCGTTTTTTGTACCAGGCTGTGAACATGTTTATTTCTGCTGTAAAGTTGGCATTTTTTTTTAGCGATGGTGATTGCCGCTTGATGATGGTGACCTGCAGCTCTGCATGTAGTTTGTCCAATTTGTGTTGCCATATCCACCAGAAGCCATTGCTTGACTGCTGTGGGTACAATCGGTGTAAAACACTGTACTGTCTCTTTTTCATCACCTTCAGATGCATGCATGTGGTTAACTACAGTGGATTATAATACGAGTGGTACGAAGGCTATATTAACATCAGTTGTTGTTGGGAGGAGGTGGTGAGGGGACTGGTCCCTCCAGTGTGGACTCCATTGCTACAGCCTTGTACGATATGTCAAATGATTCTTAATTTAATTACATTTTACTGTATTACATTACATTATACTATGTTCAATCACACTGGTTGAGAAATCAATCTCACCAAAATCTTCATTGTGAATGTTTTTAATTATCATTTTATTTATTTATGCTGATGAACACTGAAGAAGCTCATGTCACACTATCACATGGACTTTTGGTGAAATTGTCTTGTCCTGCTGTTTTCAATTATATTATATTATATTATATTATGCTGATTGCCTACAGCAGTATATTTAGTCCTGAACTCCTACTCCAAACCACCACATTTAGTCATAGATACTGCATGCTTTGCATATCTAGTTAAGATTTCACATGCAAACATATTAAACCTGTTAAACTATCTAACAATTTCCACCTGTTACACCATCAAAATATTGTTTACATACCCATGCATTCATAATAATAATAATGATGCAATAATTAAATATATGACGACCTAACAATCCAAAAGTGCTAATTCTGCTCACTGAACACTTTCACTTTTTATCATATCATATGCTTATCTCACTTTTGTTCTTTTCCTTAAATAAAAATCTTAATTCAGGGCTTGTGATTATGAGGCTTCTGAAAGTCAGTGCTGTATAATGTACTAAGTTATAGGCAGGAGGTAATTAGGCTCTTTAGCACTTGCATGCATTTTATGGCTCACATTAAAGTCAACATTAGATCAGAGGGCCACTCTGAGTAAATTAAACTGTACAGTGGCAGTGGTAGCAGCAAGGACTGCATGAATGAATTTATATGTAGCAGTACTGAGCATTAGGTCATTTGAATGGCTGCGAGTCCAACAGACTCCATGCACTGTATCACACAGTCTTTAATTATGAGCCTATATGTCCTCAAACTAACTCCAATAGAGTTTGCATTGTGTGTATAATAAGAGATTTCTCAGGCTGAATGAGACCCTATAGGCTGTAATCCAATGCATAACTTACAATTACTCAGATGGCATTATACTGTAAGTGTGAAATGAAAATGGGAACCAATGGGGTTCCAGCAAGTTCAGATCTATTTTATATCTCATAAACTATAAATGCTTTCATTACAAGAGGTGCTTGTGTGATTGATTAGTGTGCCATACTGTGTATCTTAAAATAGACTCTAAATACAGCCAGAGTGATTTGAACTCAACAGCCTGTAAAGATAAATATGTATCATCAAACTCAAGAATCATAAATATCATCATTATGTGCTCAGCAGGAGCTGATCAATTTGCAGTACTGAGCATTTTAAATTTTGGATGGAGTGTGTTGGTTGGCTGAGATAGGAATATATCTCATTACCTTTCCATGTCATTATTATGAATTTATACAAAGATAATTTGTAGGCCAAGCTGAGCAGTTTAAAATTTTAATGTAACATGTACAGTACATAAGGCTGTTATGAATACAATGTGAGTCAATGGGACTCCATAGTCTTCAATGGCACATTCATGTTTGATGCTTAATTAAGTGTGTGCTGTTTGCAATGAACAAAGCTATAGATACATAATTGGTTGTTTTTAAGCTATAAAGAATTAAAAAGAAGTGGAAAGACAGAAATATCCCTCAACATCCGAATGGCACTTTGAGTACATTTCAATTCAAAAACAACCAGAATTATTGCATAGATGTTGGGCTGCGTTCATCAATAACAGTATCACCTTCAGTCATTCAAACCTTTGTTGAAGACGCAGGAAATCAATTGAAGGACACCCTCATATTCAGCGAAGCCAAGCATGGACAAAGACATTAAAAACAATCAATAAGCAAACAAAGAACCATTTTGTGTATCAATTAAAACAGAAATGAAATCACACAAAAAAACAAACAACAATAGCTTTAAACGATCCTCAAAAGTAGAACTACAGGGTGATAAATATGCTAAGGTGAAGATGCATAGTGAAAGCATTTACACTCAATTAAAACAAGGTTAGAAACCAATACACACACACACACACACACACACACACACGCACACACACACACACACACAGAGGTGTATCCTCAGCTGGGTAACAACCTCTCCAAACTGCCAGTGACATCAGTGCCCCCACCTCTGCATCCCTGCCAGGACCCTTCATATGATAATAATAGTTGTCACATCTAAATATCAAACTGTGTTTATTTTATTATTTTTCACTCCGTGCTGTTTTATTAATTTAATAGAGAAAAATGTATTTCTTGTAATATATTCTTGTACTAATAATAATGATGATGATGATGATGATATACTACTTCTACTACTACTGCAACTAATAATAAAAATGTTATTATTTGTATTATTATTATTATTAGTAGTAGTAGTAGTAGTAGTATATCATCATTCTCATTATTTATTTACAATCTGACAATAACTTTATCCTTTTTATCTGGTGTTTGCTATTTTCTGTGTATTGCCAGTGACATCAACACCCCCACTTCCACATTCCTGCCAGGGCCCTTCATATTATAATAATAGCTGACACATCTAAATATCAAACTGTGGATTTATTTAAGTATTTTTTATTTCTTCCTTACTGTCACCACCCAGCTGTTTTATAATTAATTACTTAAAAATTATTATTATGATTATTATAATTATTATCATCATCATCAATAATAACGATCGCTACCAGGACCCTCCATATTATAACTATTGGTAGTAAAAGTAGTGGTAGTACATCATCACCATCATCATCATCATCATTTCATCCTTTTTATCTGGTGTTTGTTATTTTCTTTATACTGCAGGTGACATCAATGCCCCCACCTCCACATCCAGGACCCTCCATATTATAATAATAGCTGACACATCTAAATATTGAACTGTGTATTTATTTTAGTATTTTTCATTTCTTCCTTACTATTACCACTCAGCTGTTTTTTATATATATTTATTTAAAAAATATCTACATTATTATTATTGCTATCACCATCATCATCATTATTTATTTCTTTACAATCATACGTGTGTGTGTGTGTGTGTGTGTGTGTGTGTGTGTGTGTGTGTGCGTGCGTGTGCATCATGTTAAATTCTGCACATCATCTTGTGTTATTTCTTTGTCTGCCCCCTCCTCCTCTCATTGTTGTATCTGTGTAGTCACTACTCTTTGCGCTTGGTTTTGTTTTTGCACCAGTAAAAAAGAAACTGAATAAATAAGAAGTGTGATTGCTGATTCAGCAACCACTGTAATTATTCTAATTTGTGAAAATGAACGTGTTTCTCCCACAGCAGCCCCAAAACAGCTGCACTGCACTGTGAAGTCAAGCTGTGAGACACTGAGCTGCTGAACAAAAAAAGCAGGAAACAAAAAAATATGTAGCAGCACTCAGGGCCAAGTCTTCAGGGATAACAACTGTAGCTTAGGTTTTTAATCTCATTTAAGCATACAATTAAAACAAAATCAAACATCCTGCTGAAGCGCAGTTTACCATTCATTAGTTACATTCTGATACTATCACATCGTGTGTTTAATACACATAGATTATTTCAGCAAATGGTTTTCTTGAATATGAAATGGAAAGAAGAGATAATATGCACGGAAGCCTTCTGGCATTCATACATTTTTATTATAAGTCTGTTAGTTGTGGTGTGTAATGGTGGATTAAACATACCACATAGAGAGGGGCACTCAGATAAACACCCCCTCACTAATTAAAGCAGACAAATGAGCATGTTTCTGATTTCATCCTTTAAACGAAAACAATTTAAATGAGAGATGAAATGAATATCTATGAGGGAAAACACAACCTCCCCAACAGCGGAGAGAGAAATAAATTCGAAGTTGTCGCCCAAGGGCACCAAATCTAGATGTTTTTTGGAAACAATTATTTTGCTGCTAGAAACAATGAAATGTATTTCTCTTTTAAATCTTTTATTTATAATTATTCACATTGTCCTTTGTCTAATTAAATCATTTACACTAACCTCAACCTGCAATATTGAGTCTGTAGTCACCAGTCCGTATGCTGTACAAACTATCCGTCTATATTATAGCCTCCCACACAAATGTGCATAAAACTGTGAAATGTATTATTTATAATCAATTAACCTCCTTGTCCTTCTCACACATTGCTGCAAAAAAAAAGTTCCAGCTGTGTGTATCTGTATTGTGCACTGATAACTGAATAACTGAATAATGCAAGTTTTTCATTATCCAGCTCTCCCACACAAGTCAATATTAATGACCTCTTCATACTCGGAAAAATACACAGCAAACATAGAAATAAGATTTTTGCTTTAATGGGTTTTATATAACTTCTCAACCATTGAAACCTCAACAAGATGGAGATCAAACACAGGTGAGTGACAGACTCTGTAGTCATGTTTGAACACAGTTTTAAAAGTGTCACATTTGTCTCATGATGGACAAATCCAGTGATCTTAATGCTGATTCATGTTCTCGTCCACTAGGTGACAGTGTCCCCTGCAGAACACATGCACACCGCTGTTGTCTACAAGGTGGCTGACAAATTTGAATGGAGCAAATATTGTGGTTTTGCCTCTTATCAGCCCGCTCTCACATGGAGGGGAAAGAAAAAAGATCATGACCGGGCAAATGTCCCATTACGTTTCAAGGCACATGGAGCAAATCATAGCCTATCACATAAGCACCGGCAAGCTCTGTTCCTGGCCAATCTGAAATAACACTTAGAGTGTTTCAGATCAGAGATTTGTTGGGGAAAATGATAACACAGGGTCATAAAGCATTCGCACATCTACAACAAGTTCAGCAAATGCAGCTAATAATTTCAAGCTTGGGCAGCTGTGTGTCATCAGAACTGCAGAGACCAGAGCCAGTGATGTCGCCCACATGTATATACCCAACATTTTGTTCTCTGGTGTATACAAAACATCTCTTACTGACAATTACTTCAGATGATTATACTGTATGTATCATGCATATGATGCAATAAAACTGACACTGTATACACAACAAGAACATAAACTTGTAAAGGCTGCTGACACATTTAATAATACGGATGTTAATAATTACAGTACAGTACATTTTGATGGTAAAAATCAAGTCTTAAAATCTCCCATTAAAGGCACTTAACACCTACTTGTTATTCACATGTATATGTCACACTGTACAGTATGTCATTGATTTTACTGATAAGGCACCCCTGTAAATACGTCAGGTTTCAATGATGTATGACTCATGCCTACAACTTCAACAACAACTTCAAGAACCTGGTGTTTGTGTTACACTTCAAACATTCCTATAATTTTTTCATAACACAGCGGGATGAAAACCTTATTGATGACTTCACCACAACACAACACTTCTTGCTGCAGGTGTAGTGCCGGTGGATATGTTCTCTCATCACTGACTGCTCACTTTGTAATGAGGCATGTAGTTAAAAAAATAATAATCTGCAATCCGAGATTTCTTGAACAGTTGTGGCGTGACCTTTGACATTGCCTCAGCACAGCGCAGCCACAGTTTACGTGTAGCAATAATACTGGAAGCTACCAGCTCATGGGTAATTTGGGCCGTACTGTGGGCGGTGAGATCATGACCTCTGTCCTCTTTCTGGGAATTTTGATGAGAAATCTTAAATTCTACAACCTAAAAGAAGACCAAGAGTCTGCAACCATGCTACGAGCTCTGTGAGGCTGTACTTAAGCACAGTGGTACTTTGAGCTAACCTTCTAATACGCTCTAAGATGTGAAGCATATAATGTTTACTATGTCCACCATGTAAATGTGCTAATATCTGCTCATTAGGACAAAGTAGAAATACAGGCTGACGTGAATGTCATAAGTTTTGCAGATATTTGGTTACTACTGAAGTATTGGACAAATTAAAATTCTGATCTGATGATAGAGTTAGATGAAAAGGAATTGATTAGAATTCATTCTAAGGAGGACAGGACTCTCTGCACCAAATTTCACTGTAGTCCATCCAGTAGTTAAGATATCTCGTAAAAAATGAACGCGCAAGGCAGGTGGCAGGTTGGGGTGGTGGATGGGTGAAACAAACACAGGACTTGTCCTCAGGAAAGTTCAGAGCCATGTTTTTTTTCCTAAACCCAAACTACACACTTTTACTCAGGCTGTTCCCATGCACTGTTTGTACGTTTTCCTACAAAAAGTAAAGCACCAAAATTTGTACATATCCCACATAATGATTAGCCAGTAATTTCCACATATCCCACGTTTTTTTGAAAGGCTGCGATTACATGTCCAGTGCGCTGACAGGGATAAAGAAAAAAGTTGTGTTGAGTGGTCCAGCTGGGAGGCAGGTTGGGGCTGTGGATGGTTCTTAAAACACAGGACTTATCCCCAGGAGGCCGGTGTTCGGACCTGTGTGAACGTCCTCACCATGTTTCTTTTCCTAAACCTAACCACAGTAACTTTACCTGCCTAAAGCTAACCTCCATAACCAACCCAGTCTCACTCTAAAGTCATCGAAAACCAGCGCTTGTTCAGTGACTTCTGGCATCAGACACTGACAAAAAAGCCATCCTTTCATGTTGGCATTATATGTAGCTGTTCACTGTTACTGTTTACTGACACGCAGTGGCATCAGGGAGACAACAATAAGAGTTAAGGGGATGAAAAGTCCAAATAGAGTGGGTGGTGGATGGGTCCAACAACCACTGACGTTCACCTGGGAGGCCCGTGTTCACTTCCTGTTTGAATGTAAAGCCAAATCAAGTTGTTTTTTCCAAATCCCAACCATGTTCTTCTGTTGCCTAAATCCGACCATGTGCGTGTGTTAGCTTAACGTAACCATGTATGTATGTTGTTGGAAAAAAAAGTCAATTTGCGGCATTGTACCGACTTAGGGCTTTCATTTTGAAAGAGACTGTGTGCAAACTGTACATTTCCTGTGAAAACAGACAATGCATGTAACAAGCTGAAGTTGACACAGTGTCACATCTTATCTCAACGTGGAAATTCCATGACCAAACACTGAGATGTGACAAGGTTAGAGTGAGAATGTGTTGCTGTAACTTTACATTAATAACCTAACTTGAAGTTATTGTCATTTGTGGGGTGCTGATTTGAAGGATATGATATGAGGTGTTGTATGAGGATACGTTGCTTCACTTGCCTAGACCTAACATTACGTACGTAATGTTAAATACATAATGTAATTTGTGGGCCGCTTTTACGTTAGATAGCATACAAGCTGTTGTATGAGGATATGCTGCGTCTCGTCAAACTCAATTTTACCAACTGTAATCAGACAAGCAAGATGCAAGAAGTGCTTGTAGTGCAAGTAGTTTATCAGAATTTGGTCAGAACTGCTCAGTGTGATGGAAAAAGAGCTGATTCTCATACCCGCTATTATGATGGAAAGTTAAACTGACGTGATATTTACAGGACAGTCAGTTAGATTCTTTAACGTTTGTTATCTGTCAGTTTGGATTATACTTCCTTGTTACGTCTATACATCAACAGAGTCGTCATGGCACTTTGTCTCCTGCTGTCAGCAGAGCGCATTTATTGTCAGTGACCGTTACCATACAAAGCTTAAGGTGGCCACAATGCCAGCCATTCATAAAAAAAGAACGTAAAGACTATACACATACTATACAATAGTACTAAAGCTGTTTATGTATAGCATGCTTGTTGACAAGACGTCTTTGTCTTGTCTGTTCACTCCCAGACAAATTTCAGTGGGGATTACAGAAACAAATGGCAGTGTTGCTTTTGTCTTACTGATGGTCTGTCCTTGCCTGTGTCTGGGCACACAGAGACGGAAGCTCTGTTGGTTTGTCAATAGCAGTGGCATTTCTTAAACAGTGTGTTAAGTGAAGAAAGAGAAACTGGACAGACCAGAAGAGTTCATGTGAGAGTGTCTTTGGGAATCGTGACAAAAGCGTTCTTCCAGCGTGAGGCGGAGGAAAAATAAACAGTGAAAGGCTGCTGAGGTTCATTTGGTGGTCATTCCACTGCACATATGGGCTCGGTATCATCTGCCTCTGAACATTCGGATTTTGTGCTTGTCTGCCAGCAGCAGGGTGACATTATATTCGTAATCTCCATCATGGACTCCCGTATGTCGAAAGGCTCCGGCCAAATGGTTCTCCTCCCAGTAGTGGTGCCAGTTTCCATACTGGTCAGCACCAAATCCAAACACACTGACCTGAAGCAGAAAAGGAACAAAAGCACCGTGTAAAACATCATCCACACAAGCACTTATTCTTCACTTTCTCATCAGTTTCTTATTTTTCAAAACACACTGCAGTCTTCTGAGAGTGCAGTGTAGTTGTCCTTGGACAGGTATTCCACCTCACTGAGGAATTTTAATCGCATGTCCCTGATTCAGTGGTTGAACTTACCTCATCACATATGTGGATGGCGAGCAGTAAGCTGAGGAAGCCGGTGGAAGGATATCGTCCATGACCCTCGAGCCAAGACTCATAGACGTATTTGAAAAATGTTGGGCTGTAAATCAACACCTGCAAAAGAGTTGTAAAAATTTTTGAGCCCTTTGTAATTCACTCAAACTGTAAGAAAAGATTTTCAAATCACATAAAAAACCCCTTGATTAAAGACGACACAACGGGGAAAAGGAATATTCAATATAAGCTGTATACACTGTATACAGCCAAAAGTATTGTACTTTGGAGAGCTTTGGTCTGGAGCTGTGTTCAGTGGGTTGGGTTTGGCCGCTTAGGAATTAGGAAAGCGGCCAGTGGGCAGCGCTCTGTTTCAGCTTGACTGTTTCCAACATGACGGCTGGGTCACAAACTTTCTCATTTTAAAGCTAAACAGTTCACTGAAATATGTTTCTGAAAACATTTGGGGTGACAAATAGGCAATCGGTAGAATCTTGATTCATATTTGATCAGCTCTGCCTAATTTGACTGCAGTTCACTGATGTGATTGACAGCTGCTTTAGAGACTCCTCGGCTCTGATTGGTTGTTTTTGTTATGTAGAACAGATTCTAGCAATGCCATTATAAGCACTACGGGGAGGAGGAACATGATTTTTTTTCGACAGACTATCTGTCTCATGCGCTAATGTCTGGATGTAGTGAAAGCTTCAGCAAATATGACAAAAAGTTATTTATAAAACCTTAATGCTACAGCAGGGCAGAGATGGAAAAGTGCTCTAATGGTATGCCTCTATATGCTGATGGTAAGTACTGTGTCACTGTTCCGCTGCTGTTGTAGTGACTAATGGCACTTAAAATAGGTATGTCACTCCTGTTGACTGGCAGATAACATTTTTCACCTGCATATACCAGTGGTGTACCCCTCTTGTTTTTTACATGCCACTTCTTCGTTGTATAAACTAATGGTATGTTGCTGCTGTTCGACCAGCATATGGCAGACTAAAACAACATGTCACTGGCTGATACCACGTCCCACAACCATATGATGATTCTTAGAGGCATATGTTACGGCTGTGCAGCAACACATCACTTGTCAAAGTGAAAAAACAACCAGATGTTATTCCCAACTCATCAAAAACCTACACTTGGTCAGTGGCCCCTTTGGCATCAGACACAATCGCACCAAGATACCCTTTAGTGGCGGTATCACACGCCCCAGGTGGCAGCATTTTGTGAAAATGTGGGCCGCTATTGTCGTATAAAGAGCGAGACTGTCAGGGAGGAGTGGGGGTGGATGGTTCAAACAAACTTTGACTTTCCCCCGGGAGATCAGGACCAGACACCAAAAGTCAATCTAGTTATTTTAATAGCAGTGTAGTGTATGTGTGTGTCACATGCTATGATGGTAACTGTGCATTTCCTGTGAAAACAGAAGTTTATTTTGAAAGGACACAATGAATATAATGAGCAAAAATAAATACATCGTCTCTGAGCGTCCAAAACTGACGCTGCAGGGTTCCTGGTGTAGTGTGTCACAGTTTGACGTGTAGGGTCAATGATTGAGTGATGGTATTTGACGAGTTGGGAGTGAGAATGTGTTGGAAAACCCAGTGGTGGAAGTGCTCAGATCTTCTGCTCAGGTAAAAGTAGAAATACCACAGTGTAAAAATAGGCCACACTGTTACACGAAGAAGTCCTGCATTCAAAATTATCCTCAAAAAGTACGAAAGTATTACCTGCAAAATGTCTTAAGTAGCAAAAGTAAAAGTAAGTCTACTTAGTTTGCCTAAACATGTCATATTACTGTATGTAAACTCATAATCTAAAGAGTAACTAGTAAATGAAGTGATCAAATACATGTAGTGAAGTAAAAACTACAATGTTTGCCTCCGAAATGTGGAAGTGTAAAGTAGCATAAAATGAAAATAATGAAACTAGTACCTCAAAATTGTAGTGAGTGCTGAGTGAGTAAATGTAGTTAGTTACTTTCCACCACTGGAAATAACACTATCTGCATGTGACACTAACACAAGACTGGCACACTGGAGTCAATACACAGTGACTAGTTGTCTCGGAGTGAGAAATTTTATAATCACATCTAAGTGTAAGGTTAGAGTGTCTATATACTTTTGGCCATGTAGTGTATGAATATGATATAATAAGTCTACATCCAAACCTTGGTTTTGATGGAAGATGGAAAAGAATACATCATTGCCGAACAAAAGTAATGTTTAAAAATGTTTTTAAAAGTACAAGATAAAAACATCTGTATGACTCACCTTATCTTTGTTTGCCTTTATCCTGGCTGTAACAGGTGTATATGTGCTGTAACATAAACAAAAATACCAGGAGCTTTAAATGTGTTAAAATGACATTAATTGCCTTAAAAACAATCCCTTAAATACAACTCTGTTTTTTTATGTCTATAATCATGGATATAACATTCACAATCACAGCCTCCATGACTTTAATCTCATCTAAGTGAGGTCCAAGTGGAAACTTTCGGGGCTGAAAAATGAAGCCAACATGAAGTACCAAACATTGCAGTTCCTCAAATGGCCACTTGAGGCTGGCTTCAAAAGCAAACCAATCTCCATAGACACCCATGTTAACATGGCCAACTTAACAGCAGAATTAAACATGTTTGGCACTGGTACTTTTCCCGTTGACAGCTGGACGGGAGAGTGAATCTTGTATAATATACTCATTTAAATGTTATTAAGGCTTAAAGTTATGCATAATTAAGGATGTAGCTGCTCAGAGTGACAGGCGGGTGCCGTCCATTGACAAGTCGCTAAGTACCATAACTGTGGTGTAACCCCAGATTCACAAAGTATAGGCGTAGCCGTAGCTGTTTCTATTTCTGTGTGTTTTTTAGCTCATGAAAGTTAATTGTTACAATTTGGTCGCCTAAAAAGTCTTGTTCAACGTCTGGTTGTAATAAAAGGCCCTTTAAGGAGTTGGATGTTCAGTTGTTTCGGGACATAGCCCACAATTTGTTTTCAAGATGGCGCTGACGTGAGTGGCAGCCTCTCTAGTAGCTCTGTCTCCATAGTAAGGCAGAGCAGCAAAAATTAGCATTAGCATTATCACGGTTAACCATAGCTGTAAATACACTGTGCTGACCAGGCTAGCAGCTAGCGTTAGGGTTGGCTCCAACCTCTTGTCCAAATATGGTCACTTCTGACTTCAAAAATCCAAAATGGCAATGGCCAAAATGCCAAACTCTTCAAAACAGGAGTCCACAAACCAATGAGTGACACCATGGTGGCTATGTCTGTTATTTCACACAGTCTGTGTTGAGGACGTGTCTAAAAATGAATGTCCATTGTCTGTTTTTTGCATCTGTCTGAGGAAGGCTGATACAATACCATGACCATACTGACGTCAGCACAGTAACATATGCTCACTGTCAATTTTTTTGCATTTGGCATCATTTATCAGATGAGGGCACGCAGTGTTGAGCTGCTCGTCATTCCAGTTTGCTGAACAAACAGCAAAATTAAAAGATTAAAAATGGGAGAGGCTCTTTAAATAACGGTGTGTGCAGCAGCTCCTGCAGGGTGTCCACATTCAGTTTACATATGAAAATGTTGTTTTCATAGGCAAAACTTGCAGCTATGCCACCCTCACGGATAAAGAAGCTATCAGAACAATCACATTGACCTGTTAAAGTGTAAATTTAAAGTCAACGTAAATACCACACCACGCCTGTGCAGACTTTTTGGAAACGTAAAGGGATGGCATACTAATGACTGAAGTGAAGAGTAATGATTACACTGTAAGATACAATCCAGACAAATGTTTCCAATTAAAATAAGGTTTATCAAGGCTATTGCCTCTGCAGCAATGTGTCTCATTAAAATTCAAAGACCGCTTTAATGCCGTTTGGAAATGTGTGCTGTACAATATGACTGTCCAACCAGCTCCTCTACATTTTGTGGTGAATGAATATGCAAATTGCCTGCATGGCGTGCGTCTGTTGCTTTATATTACACACTACATTATACACTCTAATGTTAAAGAGTACATCCTTCAACACACACAGGCTCGGCATTTTTCGCACAGAGAAGTGCTTAAATTTCATAGTGTGAAAATGCACCAGAAACAGTCCCCTCACACAGCTCTGTCCCTTCACAGTGCCCCAATCTATTTAACAAGACTAGAAAATGTAACAAAATAATTCACAACACTACTGCCAGTAAAGTGAAATTTAATGATGCAGAATGATTGCCTTGGCAGAGTTGGAAGACAACTGCACATTTATAGGAAACATTTGTTTGGATTAATTCGTCCTTCCACCGTCGAACATGTTGGCGTGTTTGAGTTACTGGCACTGGCTTCATTTTTTTTTTTTTTTTTTTGGATGTCCACTAATGAAGCTAATGATTCCGGGTCACTGAGAATGAAGCAGCTGAAGGTGAAATTTACTGGAAGATTAACACTGAGTGATTATCCTTGTTATGGCAATCTGACAAATAGGAATACTGAGTGAGTGTTGTTATGACAATCTAGTTTTCGGAAAGAGTAAATGGATTTGGGAGCACGACACATGCATGATGTATCGTAATGTGTTTAAGGCTCTTAAATGTTCTTGAACTCTGATTTCATTTAGAGATGGTGTGGCAAATGAAGCACCTCTGCTCCTCACATATCCAAATAAGGATGAAAGTACATTTATATGTTTTAGTTTCAGCCAATAATTACATTCTGGAAAACGTAATTAATCCTGCTTTGAAACATATAACTAAATGATGGCTACAGAATCTTTCCCATGCATCTGTGACTGGAGAATGAATAAGAAAAATGTAAACCATCGAATAATCATAATCAAGAAAGGAGGATAATACATGTCTTAATATATGACATTAAAGGTTCAGTGTGTAGGATTTAGGGGGCTATATCGGCAGAAATGGAATATAATATGCTACGTATGTTTTCTTAAGTGTATCGCCACCTGAAAATTGGGTTTTTCTATACCTTAAAATGAGCCGTTTATATCTACACAGGGAGCTGGACCTTGTATACAGAGTCCACCATGTTGCACCGCTGTGTTTCCACAGTAGCCTCAAATGGACAAACCCATCTTTGGCTCTACAGAGGGCCATTCACGTTTCCATGTCAGCCACTGTGGTTAGCAGCCCCTCCACAATGAATAGTGTTGGAGAAAAACATATTTTTTCAACTTGAAATGGATTTATCTTGTGTTTTTACTGGTTTGAATCAATAGGTCAGGTTGTTTTGAAGAGGAAGAGACCTCGTGGATGTTTTGGCTGCCAGTGAAAATCTCCTGAACATCTTGATCTTAAGTTATCAGAGAAAATGAAGGTGAGCATGTGGTGGGCGAGCCGCCTGTCTCCGACATACCAAACAGCATTGGGAATACGCTGATTTGAAACTGCTTTGTTAAGTGTTTTTACTGGTATGAATCAATGGGTCCGTTTGTTTTGGAGAGGAAGAGACCACTGTGGATAATTCGGCTCCCAGTAAAAACTTCCTGAATATCTGGTTCCTTGATTATCAGAGAAAAAAGATGATCATGCAGTAGCAGATGCTGGGCTAGCTGCCCATCTGCGAGGAGATGAACAGCATCAGAGAAACACTGACTTGAAACGTGAAACTTCTTTATTCAGTGTTTTTACTGGTTTTAATCACCTGGTCTGTTGAAGAAGACACCTCTGCGGATAACTCAACTTCAGGTTAAAACATCTTGAACGATGAACACTGAGGGAATCCTAACTGGTTCCTCGAGCTTGGCACATGGGAGACGTTTAAGCTGGTTGCAAACTGTAATCCTCACTGCTTGATGTGCATCAGTTTTGGACTTTAGGCATCCAACCACTGCCCCCATTTTAATGTTATTGGCCTTTTTTTAGGCTTTAGTTATTGCCTGTGTTTTTATTTTATATCATAAAATCTTCAATCATAAATTGTTATATGTGACCTTGCTTACATTGTCTTTTTCACAATTAATGTTTTTTAGGGTGACACCTAAAAGAAGTTTTAAGTCAGCACATGTTAAACCTCCATTAATGTGACAATCTTAAAGATTCCAGTCCTAGTTGATTTGATGAAACCTGTCTTCATGGGTGATAACAGCATGTGTGCTTTAATACTACAGGTCACAGAGTTCTGGGAGCAGCAAAACAAACTGTTGTAGTTTTATTAAAAAGAAACTCAGGCAATAATTGCCTTTTTCTATCATTCTGTCAGCAACCTTGATCTGATTTTATGCTGCACACGGCATGAGTCTGAGGACAGCAGGGCACAGTAAAAGGAGTTGGTTATCTCGCTAAGTTAGAGGTGTGCAGCCTGTCGCCTGCAGCTCTTCATCTAACAGCTCACTGTGGCTGCTCCTGACTGTTTCATTACTCCCCAGCCCATTCTCATCCCCAGAGTCGACACAGACGCTTTGTCACACCCCTCGGCATGAGATATTGACGCCAAAGGCACCCTTTAGCGTCTACATGAGGTGCAGCAACTAACTCTAATGTCAGCTCATCCGCAGCAATACTTGATACTGAGAGCAACAAACATAGTATAAAAGGCAAGAGAGGCGGCTTAAGGTGGGAGGGAGGGTAGGTGGACAGGTCTGACAAAATCAGACTGTCACCTAGGAGACTGCAGTTCATGTTGCGTGTGAAACCAAAAGTCAGGGATGTTTTCACATAAATTACGTCCTGTGTGAAGCCATAAGTCAATGTAGTTCTAACAAAATGTGATTTTCTAGTAATTTAAGTACGATCGATGCACATTGATGTTGTCTTGTTTTGTAGATGCACTTTTGATAAACAACAGTAGTAAGTTCTCAGCTTTGCTTTTTTAAAGATTATTTTTTTGGTCTTTGCCTTCATTGACATGCAGCAAAGGGCCATGGGCTGGAATTGAATCTGTGGCCGCTGCGGCAAAGACATTGGCTTTGTACATGGGACGCCTGCTCTACTTGGCACCCCATGCTAAGCTATGTTTTTAATGTGAAGGTGCAGCAGCAGGAAATGTTCAGTTTGCATTAGCATATAGCATTTTTCCTCAAGTGTCACCCTCGACACCCAGTTCATTATACTGCAAATATATAAATATTGCAATACAATCGTCATTGTGTGACATTCATTATTTTGTTGTTACTTAGCAAACAGTTGCTTTTACAACCTTGTCTCACTCTGAAGTCGTCAAAGTTTGGCGCTTGGTCAGTGACCTCCGGTGTCAGACACTGATGAAAAAAGCTGTCCTTTCACGTCAGCATGATATGTGGCCGGTTGTCGTGATTGTTTAACTGTACCTGGGGGAAACGTGGCAGGACAACAACGTAATTTAAGGTGCTGGAAGTCTAAGTAGGGCGGGTGGCACAGGTGGTGGATGAGTCCAGCAACCACTGTCTTTTAGCTGGAAGGCCGGTGATCACTTCCCCTAAGATTGTAAAGCAAGCGGTAACCATATGTGTTTGTTGATGAAAGAAAAAAAACATCAATTTGTGGTGTTGTACCGATGTAGACCTTTTATTTTGAAAGAGACTGCATGCAAACGGTACATTTCCTGTGAAAACGGAAGTGTATTTTGACAACAGACAATTAATGTAACGGGCTGAAGTTGACACGGTGTCCCAGAACATCAACAACTTACGACGTGGAAAGTGCATGACCAAACATCGATATGCGATGAGGTCAGAGGGAGAATGTGTTGGCTATTAACATATCCAGCAGACACAGAGTGCTATTAGTATTATTTGGAGTCGTTTTTATCGCCACCGGGCTCACACTGGTCCAATATTAATTTCCATTTTAAAGCTGGTTTGGTCTCCAGTGTAGCATTGTGATAAATATGTGGCTCCTTGCAGTAACTAGTAAATGTGCAACTATGTTCACCAGCTGGTTGCTAACTTTTTTCCGTCAGTCATGTGGGGCTGGGAAGCTACTGTCTCACAACAGCTGTCTGCTGTGGCTCGAAACAAAGTTGAGGAATTGCGGGCTGTAAAACTAAAATAATGAGCTGAAAGATGCTAAAAAGCTCCACAGGGCCGAGGGTAACTGCAGAGTCAGGTGATAATTCTTTGTGGATTCAGCCCTACAAGCAACACCTTGCACATTAAACATAGTGATTTGATCCATTCCTCTTATAAAATATTGATCAGTGCAGCTTTAACATTGGATAAGTACACTTACTGTTTAATGGTGCCCGTGGTCAGAGCACTAATGATCCACTGCAGGTCCAGAGTCTTGAAAGGGATCAGCACCAGACTGGTGGTGTTGTCTAGGTCTATGGCACTTTCTGGATACATGACATGATGCGTTGTTTTGGCACCCACATCCTCCTCAAAACCAGTGGTGGGCGCCTGGTTCATTCTGCAGGGACAAAGAAGCAGAGATTCTTTTTGTTTCTGGGCTGTTTTTTGGCCGTCCTTATCCTTTCCAAGACAGCTCAAATTGAGGTTTATTTCACCCACATGTTACAGAGATGGGAAACATCTGGCTTTTTGTTGTGCTAATTCCCACAATCTACAATGGGGTTAGCTGTCACGAATCCCCAAAGTCAGCCAAGCCATATGGCACAGAGACACGCAAAACCAGCCATGATCACTATTTCCAGAAACAATATGTAAATATAAAGACACAGAAAGACAAAAAGCACAATTTGTCCCGCTTCGCCATGTTTTGGACATCCAAACAGCAATTCAGAACAATCCAGTGTCCATTTAGAGCACAACAATTACCACTTGGCAAGCTAGGCAAGTCGTCCCCATTATTATGTCCAACAATACACACACAAGCTGGAGCAGTAATTGGCGGGAACATAGTTTGACAGTGGCAGTTGGTGTCGGTCAGCGGAAGGAATTGACAAAGAGAAGAAAAATCATGAGGCTGACCCCCTGTGTGAGTAGCATCACCTGTTTGGGTGCTTCGGTCTGAGCAATATCAACCTCCTCATTACTGACTGTGAGATGACAGCTATATAACAACTTGACATTTTCAGCCTGAGCCTGTCAGGACTCGAAACAACCTCCCTGGCTATCTTACAGCTGATGAGATTTTTGCTATTTCATGTTGGCACGTGCAAGATATAAAATGACATTTAAGATGTAGCCTCTCCAGTTAAAAAAATTACCTTGACCTTGCGCATTTGGAGATAACTTCAACCTGAAATAGGTTCTTGGGCAAATAAAACCAAGTGAAATGAAATATAAATGGAAATAGTTTTGGGGAAATGGGACAATATAATAATCAACATAATCAGCCACCACCAAAATCTTTCATGATTTACTAGTAGAAAACTTGCAGCAGCTTTTAGGCCATAAGACAGACCACTTAGTTACATCAGTAATATCAATAACAAAGGTATGGTTGTATCTTATCAATAAAGGCAAGTTAAGTCAATGTCAGTTTATTTATATATATGTACCCTGAAGGATTTTGTCTCGAATGGTTGTACAATTTTCTACATACAATCCTTAGACTGGCTTTGGAAAAGAAAAGACTCCTTTTACATATTACTCACATTTTGACCTGATTAATTTTGACCCATTTATAAATATGTAAAATAAATCAATTAATTAATAAATAAAACAAAAAAATAAAATACATATACAAAAATAAATAAATATTAGGGCAGTCAAAATAATTTGTTAATTTTGATTAATTAATTACAGGAAAAAAAAAACATTTTAAAAAATTAACACTGATTAATCACGTTCAATGGTTCGCCATCTTCCTGATGTATTCCTTGTTGTTTCGTCCTGGACAGTGGCTCTGACGCTCACCAGTCCTCGCCCCCCCCTCGCTACACTTAGTGTACAGTCTCAGGGTGCTGGGGTCCACATTTGGGCTGAGCAGGGACTCGAGCTGGCGACCCTCTGGTTCCTAACTCAAGTCCCTGTGGACTGAGCTACTGCCACCCCTAAGGAGTGCGCCACATCTTGTCAAGCTACCTGCGTCACATTATTCATTGTTTTCACAGTGTGGATTCATTTCCTGTTTTATTTTGTTACTCCTCTTCTCTTATTTCAGATCCCCACTTCCTGCCCTCAAGTGTTTCCTGCTTCTGTGATTGTCTGCCCAGCCCTGATTTGTTTCACCTGGGTCCAATTATCCCTGGCTCCTTTGTGTATTTAGTCTCTGCGCAGCCTGCTCTTTGTGCCAGTTTGTCTTTGTACCAAGTGTGAAGGGTTCCAGCATTTTCCTTGTCTTAGTGTTCCTGTTTTTTTAAAATAATTTTTTTATCCTTGCTCATGTTTTTGACCTCATCTTTTGCCTAGCTCTTTTTGGATTATTTGCCTGCCTGTGTACCGAAACCCTGTCACGTGAAGACTTTTGATTATTCACTGAAATGTCTCCTGAGTGGTGCATTCAAGTCCAACACCTGAACCGGTCATGTCAGAGCAGGGGGGAATTGTTGTCACCTTATTATTGATAGAAAAATATAGGTCATAGCAGCTTCAAAGCCATATTATGAATAAAAATGCATAATGGAAAAGCATATTTGTCTTTTAAACAAATCTAATCCAGTGCTAAAAAACATTAAAAGGCTGATATGTAAAAGGGGCTCTGTGAAATTCACAGCATATGAGTTGTCTGGACAGGGTTCTTAACATGGAGGTCGCTTAGCTGGCGGCTAGCATCTAATGGTGCTAATTCCATAAGCAATGCTAAACAACAAGAGGTGGACTGAGACCACCTCTTCAAGAAGGTCTCGGTCTGGTTGTTTTGGTGCACACCTGAGTGTGATTGCTGTGTTCACACCTGCCCAAACGAACCTCACTGAGGGGGCAAACAAACAGGGCAGGTGTGAAAGCATGCTGATTTACCATAAGTAAAGCCCAGATTACAGTGCACATAGGTAGCAAACTTCATTCTCTGCTGTGTGCCATAATTCCACTATATCTTTATACAACAAATAGTGGTTTGCTGCTATACAATGCTCTGAATGTTGCATACAGAACATTTAACTACATTAATCACCCAAATTTAAAACACATGACATCAGCTTAGGAAAACAGGAGGGACATGGGGACATGACGCACAGCTGTCCTTAATGCAACAGCTAACTAAAGCTACAGCTGTGAAATGGCAGGAAGGCCAGTCAGTCCCAGGGGAGGGAAGTGTTGTGTCACCAGTAATAAAGCTGCCGCACCAGATGTGCCTGTGGTTATTATCGACACAGCAATGATTATTATGATACTGCATCATCAGTTGTATCATTCTGGGGGAGGGGGGGAAGGAGCCATACTTTACAGAATAATGATGTGTCATATTGCATGAACACATCCACCAAACTCTTAGCACAGACTGTTTGGTCCATTTTACATCAGAGATGGAGGAGAAAAAGCAATTGGGTTTACTCTCCATTAACAAGTAAGTGTACTGTTTCATCTTGTCAACTGTTCAGGGAAGTAAAGCCAGGTTTTTGCCAGTGCTGCATGTTGCTTTGGTGCTTTATATAGACTGAAACTGCAATCTATGGGAGAAGAGAAGTATTGGCAAGAGGTTTTATGGCGCAATATCTCAGAAGAAAAGAACAGTTTTCGACAGGACTACATTTGTGGATTTCTCTCTTAATGGTAACTACAGCTTCTGGGAATTTAAGAATTGCTCACCAAATGGATCCCTGCCGTCCAGAGCAGATGAAAAAGGACGGCAGTGAGGGCAGAGGAACACCATGCCACATATCAAATCGTATAATGTGAAGAATTCATCACCTCTGCAGCACATTCAGAGATATTTTACTGTAACACCACATCACTTTATGTTAGTCGGTGCAGGGAACATTAGTTTGCCTTAGACTAGGCTTTAATGGAACTTTACATAATGTTGTTCTCTCACACACAACAGAAAAAACAACAATAGCCCTTATTTTCTTCTCCTGCTGCCTTTGTCCAAAAATGACCAAACTATATCCCATTTTTCATCACACACAAAAAGGCAAGAAACTTTTCTATTGTTGAACAGCACAAAATTGTTACTCATTCACAGCCCTCGAACATTTCTTGAATTTTTACCTATTCTCTGTGCCGCTCAAAAACTCCTCTTGAGCTGTGTGGAAGGCTGCATCTCGTCATCACTCACTGCAGGGGTCAATGCAACAATAATGCAAGTCTGTAAGGGCACTCAAGAAGTTGACTCAGGTTGTTAAGTGGATTCAGTGGGCTGCTCGTTCACTTAATCTTGCGGGGGTGTGCGGTGTCAACTGTTCTAAGGAGGCGAATATTTCAGATTGGTCTAATCAATATTCAACTTCTGCTCTAACTCCCCCCCTGGCGCTGGAAATTTGTACCAGATGGACTTCAAATAAACTGGGGCAGATGTTGAGCCTCTGAAAAGCCATCTCACCAACAAGATGGTTCTCTCACGCACAGGAAAACAGGGCTTTTTACCTGGAATACACAAATAGTCAGAGATGGACAATAATTCAGTTCATTTAAAATATGTATTCAATCATTTTTGAGTATTTTGCAAATTGTATTTTGCTTGACAAAACAAAACACATCATTTAATCTGTAACATAATACTTTAAGAGCCTGTGTGTGTATTTAGTCTTTGGCTAAATACAAGTAAATCACGTGACGTGTGCAGCAATACGCTCATTGTGAACTACTATATTTCATTTGTGTTTTCCTGGATTGTAGTATTAGGGGGTACAGAGAAGGGAGGGGAGGAGGGGCTTTCTCTTCTCTGTTTTATACTGTATCATAAGCTCCTTTTGGACAGCCTCTTAAAGGCAGGAATTTCCAGCCATCATGTGTATTCTTTATAAAAGGTACAATCACAGAATGGAGGGCGGCAGAGCTGTCTCTCCTTTAAGCCAACAGGGAAGGTAGTAACAGCGTGGAAAAGACATCTATATAAACGTTGCAGCTGGCAGGACAGGAGCATGGACAGGATGGGTGTGACGTTTTGACGACACATTTGTGTGCGACCCACCGCAGGAGATTTTAAAAGCAACTGATAGCAGTTAGCAGCTAAGTCAAAGAAGAACAGCTGCCACAGATGTCTGCAAATTTTGCAGTGTTCAAGTGGTTGCATCATGTCAAGTTTGAGATCTTAAAAATTTATTTACTCCACTGCACTCATATTTATCACTCCTAAAAAAAAGGCATCTGCTAAATGCCGATCATCTGAAAGACCTAGTGTGTCACTGTGACCTAACTGTTCAGTTCCCCAAGTCGCATTTCAATTGTTGGTTCCCTCAGTCAGTCACTGCTAGCTTTAGCTACATTTCCACTGCATGGTCAGCACGACTCTCCTCAGCTCAACTCACTCTTTTATTGTTTTCCATCAGCCAAAGTTGTGGATAGTACGTGGTACTTGGTGCTTTTTTTGGTGACATGTAAGTTGAGGTTCCAATCAAGCTGAGCCCATACTAGAAGGTAGAATTGCAGACCACTGATTGGTCAGAGAGAAACGTCACTAGGATTGCCACTTGTGTGACAAACCTGATATTTTTAAATAGCAAAACTACCATCAATACACAATGTATATTATGCTGTATAATGGACAAAGTGCAGACATTATTGCTATGGATAAATTACTAAACTGGCCTACCAGGCACAGACCCAGAGGTCCAAAAAGTCAGGCCCCCCTGGCCTTCACCTGCAAAATGTCACTCAAATTAGCACACATAGTGTCCAGGAAAAGACTCAAAAAGATCACAAAGAGACAAAAAACAACTACAAAGAGATGCAAAGCTACTACAAGGAGACACAAAAACATAAAAAGATTCATAACAACTACAGAGTCATGCAAAACAACAAAACAAAAGGCAAAACCACCTCAAAGTCTGTGTGTCCTGCCACTATGTAGGAGAGGTAGTGGGGCCTTTTACATATCTGTGCCTGGGGGCCTCAATGACTCTGGTAGAAACTACCCAGCAGCACCCCTCAATTCACAGCCTCCCACCTCCAACACGTCCTGATCGGCCACTTCAGACCTGTGATGTTTGACATTAGCAGAGCTCCTCTTTTCAAGGCGGGGGTATTACGGTCAGGCCCATATTAAGGCTACTAAATGCCTTAAATGTGATCATATCAATTTCTCCACAATGTTTTTTTGTATTTTCAGATTACTTGTAATTTAATTAAACACATTTTTTCATAGCAGTATTTTGCATTTTATTTTGATACATTTGATGAGCAAGTATTTGTAATTCATAACCAGATTCTCTCTGAAGTATTTGTTCCCATCTCTGCAAATTAGGAAACACAGAATGTCAGATGCAGAGTGCTTTTAAGATATTTGAGTGGGATAATTACGGTCAGTATTTTTGTATGTATCAGACATTAGCTCATGTAAAGATTTCGATGTGGCTTCTCTCTAACAATAGATCCGGAGAATCATAAAGCTTCTGTACGATATCACCCCCCCAGGGGAAGCAGATGACTCACTCTCAGGGGAGAATTGAAATTCAGAGTGGAGGTCTCTCCACTGATGACGGATATCTCGACAAGTGATTTGTAGCAGGGCTACATGGAGGCTACAAGTATAAAGTGTCGGCACTTTGAGCATCAATCAACATCACTCAACGTAAGTGACTCTTAAAAGCTCAAATATACAAGTCAGGTTGAAATGTTCAAAGGTCTACAACATTGATTGATTCATTCATTAGATTTTTTTCCCCCCAGATGTTTTTCAGAGTTGAAGCTTTTTCGCTGCAATCAGGAGCACTGTGTTGTGTGTGTGTGTGTGTGTGTGTGTGTGTGTGTGTGTACTGTCAGAAGCGGCTTGTACAAAGACATACTGTACTTTAGACATCAGAGAGTGAACAAGACCCTGCATTAGATCAGATGGACTGCACCAAAAACTTCAATGACTTCACTTCAGATAAAAAGAGAATATGCATTAATAATAAAATCACTGAGGCAGGTATTTTAATTGTTTATTAGATTTCACATCAATGTATGCTCAGGCACACCTGCCAGTGCGGATTATGGGCTGCTGTTTTGATGTCCATGCAATTCTTGGCTGATACACTGACATCAGGCCTCTGTGCTTGGCTATTAATGGATAGTATAAAATAGTTTTCCCTTAAAAGAGAGCTGGGCTCCTCCAAAACAACAAAAGCATTTGTTTAGGGGCATGATCAACCATATCTAATGCGGTAGTGAGTGTGTGAAAGAAATGATTGAAATCAAATTAAACTCCAATGTTCTGCAATCTGTAGTTTTAAATGTGCCCTGACCGATATCTCTTCTGCCCCGACAAGCCATAAAAACACCAACTCCACGAACAATTACTACTCAGTATAAATGATTAGTTGTCAAGGAACAGCTTCTGACTTCTTACAAATTGTTGAGATATCCGTCATCAGTCGAAAGACTTCTTACAAACCTGAGACCTGTCTGATAGACATAGTGTAATTTGAACATGTAAGGGATTAATCAGGTGGCAGTCTCCAGGGCTGAAAAATGAAGCCAACATCGAAGTGCCAAAATTTGCAGTTTCTTGAATGGCTGCTCCAAGAGCGAGTCAATCCCCCCAGACCCCCATGTTAAAATGCCCGACTTTACAGCAGAAATAAACATCATAACAGCCTTGTACAAAAAACACTTTTGCCTGTTTAAGCAGCCGAGTGTCTGATCTTTGCTTCGGTGAGAGGATTCAAAGGCAGTTAAAAGGTTTGTTAGGTCAGGGTCGGAGCACGGTCACCAGGGCTCAGCAGAAGTATAAAAACTGTCTTTTATTTCCTCTGTTTTTATACACTAAAGTGTTTTTATCAGTTCTTTCAAAAGCTGTTTTCATGTCTTGTCTGTTTTAATTATTGACATGAAATGCACTTTATAACTCTGTTTTGAAAAGCACTTTATAATAAAGACTATTATTATTTAATGACACAGCCCAATACCCACTTGTTCTGACCTAATGATGGGTCAAAATATAATTTACAGAAACATTATCCTGGACTTCTGTACAAGGTTCCTGCAGCTTACACCAGATTCAGGACTTTTCAAGAGTTTTTTAAATGCCACTCAGAATAGAATTTAAGACCAATTTTCAAACCAAAATTGAAGGAAAAATCTACAGTTACCTCCTCATGATTGTATGCCTCTGCAAACCAGTCAAGTTGCACTTACAGTTTACACCCATGTCTGTCTTATGTCTTAAGGTGAACACCCAAGATAAGTGCCGTCTGTCCCTAAGCCAGAAAACATTATGATGTCACAGTGAAGTTGACCTTTGACGTTTTGGTTATGAGATGTCATCACTGCATGATAACATCCTATTAAGACATTTGTGTGAAATTTTGTTACAATTACAGCATGAATTCTTGAGTTATGGCCAAAGACATGTTTTGTGAAGTCACCATGACGTTTAACCTTTGACCTTCGACCACCAAATTCTAGTCAGTTCATTCTTGAGTCCAAGCGGACACTTGTCTCAAGTTTAAAGAGATTCTCTCAAAAGTGTTATTGAGATATTTCATCTTTGTGTCCAAGTAGATGTTTGTGCCAAATTTGAAGACCTTTCCTCAAGGTGTTCTTGAGATATTGCATTCACAAGAACGGGACAGATGGACAGACGGACCTACGGACGGACAACTCAAAAACACATCTCTGGCCACAGCAGGCATAAAAACATGAACCAACATTAGTGACTAAGGGATTGGGGCAATTTTGCCCATATGTTTATTGTAACATAATTATACATGGCGGAGACAAGAGTAGAACAGAACAGGGAAATACCTGGGGTTTGTTGGCGAGTTTTCTTGGCAAGTTTGTGTTTCTCACTCGGCATGTGGGATTCCACCGCATAGATTCCCATCGTGCTGAGTTTGAAAGACTTTTTACATTAAACACATAAAGCCTCACCTTGTATCAGGCTCAGCCATGTCATGAAATCTTAAATAAGCACTTGTCATTGAACTTGCACTCCCCCGTGTCGTCGTATCAGACAGTGAATCCTCTGCCGTGAGCATCCTAAGCCAGAAATATGAGTGTTGTTGATTCCACTATCCTGATCTGCATGATGTTAATGCCAGAGGCATTCTGTAAGTTATTTTTTAAAAAATCTGTGTTGCCTATTATTTTAAAATTTAACAATGCATCATCAGAAAAAAAAATCAGAAAATAATTTATCCCATGTCTTAGAATTTTTAAGACTTTTAAAAGATTGATTAAAGACATTTCAGCACCTATGATGGCCTTATTTTAGATTCATGAATTCAATTTTTTCTTAGACTTTTTAAATATCTATGGGAACCCTGTCTGTAAGAACTCTCACACAACCTCTGGCACATTTCACCATTTGATGAATATCTGAGAGCATTTCACCATTTGGCGGAGATCTGAAGATCATCTGGCTTGTTGTCATCACATTATCGCACATGGCATACCTCTGAATCTCTGCACACATCTCTGATTCATTCAGGGAGTTATTAAAGTCTGGTGTCCATTAGAAACAGTTAGCCAGTACAAGCTTTGCAGTTGGGGTTAGGAATGAGGATGTCATCTTCATACACAGCTTGCTAGCTATGTCGGTTAGAAAACATGACCAAAGAAATGGCCGGGTGGGCGAGATTAACGCAGCGGTAGGTACAGGTTGTTATATATTGACTTACAGCTACAAAGACTCTTAATCTGGTAAATGTCTTTGGTCGGACTAAAATCTCAGACCTGTGCGGTTTTCTCTCTGGGTATGTCTCATCTTTTTTTCTTCCTCTTGAAAAGTGAGAAAAGAGAAACTGCGACGCTGGTAAATGATTAATGGCCTCTTTAATGTCAAGGCTGTTTGCCTGCCAGCAAGCTGTTGGACATTATTTGTCTAATTATTATTCATTTGTCCTAAAAAATGCTCAAAGCCAAGGACCACAGTATTCCATAACACGGCCCCGTGCTTCAAGGTGCAGCCAGATCACGCAGCATGTAATAGCCATCTAACACTTTAAAGGTCAGTGGTATTTCAGTACTGTCTCATTTCCTCACATTTTCACTACTTCACGGCTCTCCTTTGTAAGCCTGAGTGTGTGTGTGTAAATTTTCCAAATGCCTATGCAGTTCCAGCTGACTAATAATCATGATGAGGAATGAACACTGTACACTTTCATCAGGTAGGTGAGGCAGTGGGGCCAGAATGAGGCAACAGCTTCAGATGAGATGAAGGCACAGAGTCTTAGATGTGGTTTTAAAGCTTGAGGCTTTGTAATTAACAGGGCGAATACTAAACTCGCAATGTGGCATTCAAGGTTGTTTTGAGAGCGGTGTGGTACTTTGCCTCTTAGCTACAGACGGCTCACAGTTGTGCTGGAACCTCAGCTGACATTATCCACCCATTTTGGACTGATGAAATAGCAGCAGCTCAGGTATGCAGACCAAGAGACCTGCGCCTTGTAGGCAAATAGCAACATGTTGCAATCTTGATTTACTCAGTGAAGAGTTGGAAGAGTAAACCTCATTCAGTTTCATCAACACTTGAAATGTTTAGCTCTTTGCCAGACTAAACAGTGAGATAGCCAACGACAATGAGTGTCCTTTACAGACTGTCTGATGCCTCATAATTAAACGCACATGTGGAACCCTCAGCATGGCTTACCTGGCACAGCTCGTTAAAGGAGCTCTCATCTTTCACAGTGTGCAACACATAACGAGCCCTCATGCTCGTTATCTTGTGTATCACATTCCTTAAGCATTCACTTAACGAGGAGGTCAGCAGTTGTTTGCTCTCACCTTTGGTTTCATCTAAAAAAAGCAGTTTACGCAATGTGGCTAAATTGGGGTTTTGATTATAGTCTGTGTTTTGGACTCTTCAATAAAGGGAGTCATGATGAAGGCGATCAAAAGCTTTATGACCCAGTTCATTTAAAGGAATACTTCACCCACAAAATGATCACTTGTATATCAGCGACTCACCCTGTGTTAGGTTGAATTTGTGAAGAAAAAACTGTTTTTCTCACATGCCTCCACGATGAACAAAGAATCCAAAAACAGAAAATTAGTGATGAACTGATGTAAATGGGGTCCAGCTTTAACAACAGTAAAACTGTATCAAAACATCCATTTCAAAACTCTCACACAACTTGTGCAGTATGATCTAAGTCTCTGTAAAATATCTATACACAATACGTGAAATAATATGTGTAAATAGCCTGTCTCTGTGGGAAACCGGTGGATTATGCCCTCCGGGTTGGGGGAGAGTTACTGCCTCAAGCGAGGGAGTTCAAGTATCTTGGGGTCTTGTTCACGAGTGAGGGAAGATTGGAGCGTGAGATGGATCAGCGGTTTGGTGCGGCTTCTGCAGTGATGCCGGCACTGCGCTGGACTGTCATGGTGAAGAGGGAGCTGAGCCGGAAGGCAAAGCTTTCGATTTACTGGTCCATCTACGTCCCAGCCTGCACCTATGGTCAGTGACCAAGAGAATGAGATCGGAAGTGGTCGGAATAAGTTTCCTCCATGGGGTGTCTGGGCTCAGCCTTAGAGATAGGGGGAGGAGCTCAGACATCCAGAGGGAGCTCGGAGTAGAGCCACTGCTCCTTCGCGTTGAAGCGGTCAGTTGAGGTGGTTCAGCATCTGATCAGGATCCTCCTGGGCGGCTCCTGTTAGAGGTGTTCCAGGCACGTCCCACTGGTAGGAGGCTCCGGGGCAGACCCAGAACATGCTGGAGGGATTATACATCTCATATGTCCAGGGAGCGCTTTGGGGTCCTCCAGGAGGAGCTGGAGAGTGTTGCTGGGGAGAGGGACATTTGGGGTGCTTCACTTGGCCTGCTGCCCCAGATAAACTGATGAAAATGGGTGGAATGGATATTGCTCTGTGTTTTCATATACCGTTTGCTTATTATATTGCTCTTTGTTTTGCGCAGTTTGCTTATTACACTAACGTGTTTTTCTTTTTATTGATAGATACTTATATATTGCTTGTGTTTTTTTTTCCACTGGTGCTTCCTGTTTGCACTCTCCCTCTTATCTTATCCAGCTGTATGCTCAGTACTTCCCAAACACATGCATTTTTGCTAAAACCTACTAATCAAAACACTTCTAGGCGCTCCTTGTTTGGATTGTTTGAGATTGTTTATGTGGAAATGTTTTAAATATTAAGGTTTTAAAATACATTTGGAAAGTACTGTACATTCGACTGGATAAATGAGGCTTGGATTATGCTGCATGAGTCTTGTGAGAGTGAGTAAACGGATGCTTTGATATAGTTTTGCTGTTGTTAAACGCAGATCCCATTTACGTCAGTTCATCAAGAATTCTCTCTGTTTTCGGATTCTTCATTCACCATGGAGGCATGGGAGAAAAACAAAGTTTTCTTCACAAATTCAACAAAACACGGGATGAGTAATTGATATACAAATAATAATTTTGTGGGTACAGTATTCCTTTAACAAATAGTCGATTTTTGAAATTTTGTGCTGGAAAACCAACAGGCTGGCAGAAGTAGAAATGCCAGCAGTTTAAGCTAAAGCTGGATTTATAGTTGTGCTTGGGGGGGGGTAGCCTTGGACCATATTTAATGTCTGCTTCCTCAAAAATGTATATCAGATATCAGAGCTATAGCAGCTGATTGTGAGTGGCTGTTTCGGTTTCCTACAAGTTTCCATTGCTTTTGCAGATTGTTGATAGTGTAGAGGCATTAAGCAGTTTGAAGAAAGACTCAGTTATCTTCCACTTTTCAGTAACACACGTCTAACAAAGCCATTTCCTCTGCAAACCTGCTGGCAGCAACTGTCACTCTGTATCACAGTGAATGGATGAATAAACATAACAACTGCACGACAGAAATCTTCCAGTCAGTAATGAGACGAGGCGAATATTCCTATTATCGCTCAAAGTAAACAAAAGAATGTACCCACAATTACTTTGGGGAATACATTATATTAGAGCACAGCATTACCTGATCACGTACGATACCTGTGTCTAGTAAATGATAAATCAAAACCTACCTCACAAGTATATATGACAGGACCCCTGTTAACCCTCTGCAGCAAGTATAAATCCAGCTTAGATGTCTACATGCTCCTCTCTTTCACAGTACCTGCCTGATTTTGCACACATTCAAAACAGCTCAAATGATCAAGGCTACTTTCTTTTGCTGTTGAAGGAATTACTTACTATCATTCCTGTCAGGGTTTCTGTTTTACTCTTGTTTTACGCTCTGTGGTTGGAAAATATTCTAATACATTTCCCCGTGTTTCTCGCCCCATTAGCAGCAGAGGGAAATAAAAAAAATCTTTATCTTTGCATCCCTGCAAGTAGTCAAGCTCTGTCTGACAAAAATCAATGTGATCTCACAGACAAAACGTGCAAGGACAACGAACTCTAAACACCACATCACATGGTGCAAACCAGCCTGACTACCGCTTTGTCAGTGACCTCATCGTATGATACAGACGCATAAAGATACCTCTCACAGCAGTTTATATGCAGTGGGCGGCGGCAGTTGTTGATACAGCAGGCAACAACTTGTCAATTGCGCCACTTTGTCAGTAGAGATCTGCGGCAGGTACCAATGCACATAGACACTTTTCGGGAGGTTACAAAACGCACTGGCTGGCTGCAGTTTGTAACACCGCTGGCAACAACCGTAGTATAAAGAGCGAGAAAGTCCGTATAGGCGGAGGTGGTGGTGAATGGGTCAAACAAACCCCGGACTTTCACCCGGGAGCCTGCTGTTTGCTTCCTGTAGGAAACCAACAGTCAACTGAGTTATTTTAAAAACAAAGTAGCATGCTACGTTAGTGATGTATGTCACATGACACTACATGACCTTAGTAACAACCACATTTATTTCAAGCCAAGTCGTGATGTTTTTTATCTAAACCTAACCACATGCTTTTGTTGCCCAATCCTAAGGAGAGAAACCTAAAACAAAATGAGACTGTATGCATGCAACAAGAAGAAACTGTACATTTCCTGTGAAAATGGAAGTTTATTTTGAAAACACACAATGCATGTAACAAGCGTCAGTTGACACACTGTGAGAAAATCCAAAACTGATGCAGGGGGGTACCTAGGGCGACATATTTTGACGATTAGTTCCACCAACAAACAGCAGTATTTCACGCGTAGGGATGAGGACATGTTGTGCTGGCATGTATTGTGTTGAAATGATGTGGTGGTGGCACGGTTAGGGTTAAGCGCCACAAGTATCACATCATGTTTTTGATCACAGTAACTCCGCTTGTTACATATGTAAGTCTGTAAAGTGACTTAAGTCATGTATCATAACTTAACTACAAAGGACGCAAGTATGTTAATTTAAAATAAGTCAATGTTGACTCTCGGTTTCACACCGGAAATGAACAGCAGTCTTATAGGTGAAAGTTTGATGTTTGCTGACTCATCCACTACTTCAACCTGCTCTCTACATGGCCTTTCTTGCTCTTGATACTACCTGTAACATCAACCACCACCCACTGCATGATGCCATTTCACCAGAGAACCTGTGAGTCCACCACAGCAAAGGGTCCTAATTGACTTTCCACTGGTTCTGTTTCCATGGTGCCGACACGTACTGGCACATATTTTGCCAGCAGCTCATAATGTGATGAGAGGTTGAGGTCATTTCACATATTTCTGTGAGACCTGGTTGCACTCGACTACAGGAATAACATACAAATAAGAATGAAGGTGTAAATCACCTGAAAATCCGCAGTTAAAACCGGCAGTCATTCAAATGTGTGTCTAAAAATAGACATTTGATGGATTCGGTAGTTTCCTACAGACACTCATTTGTAGGATGGGTCGCCCAAGTGGCAATCAAGCCCCTGAACTCCATTGTTCTTTGTGTCACAATAACAAATAGGTTCACTGAGCAAGGACGGCATTGATTGCAGAGGGGATTGAGCACAAATGAAAATGAAGTCTTAATTGGTAATTTTAGTAATGATAGACCTCTGAAAGCACTATTTTCATTTGCTATAATCATAATGACAATAAGGAGGAATAATGCAGAAACAAGCTTTCAATACATGAGCTCTGTTCAAGCTTTAGGGCACTGATTACAAACACAAAGTGCCGCCTGTGTGTCCTTAGTCAGAGGGTGTTGATGGGTAAGAGGCACTTATAAGGAGCATTCTGGTCATTCGGCGGCCCTCAGGAGCATATCATTATGGTAATAACACTCTCACGGAGAAAGGAAAAAGTTCATTCTCTGAATCTTGTCAACAGGTTTAAAGAACATCATTACCCGTTACAAGGCAAATTCAGAAGACAGCCAAAGCTCCTGTATTAGTTGTGTGAAAATCCCGGTTTTAAAGCCAATTTCAAACAGGGATTTTGAGTCACCAATGCGGTGCGCCTACCTATTACATCTGCCGGCTTTAAGATCCATCTTAATGAAGTTATTTGCAAGAGCTTACATCATAGTATAGAATATAAGCCTGACTGATCTTCAATTCAGCAGAGTAAATATGAATGATGAGACAATCACACATCCAAGACAGCCTACTCCTTTTCAAATAAAATATGCTGCTGTACCACAGAACACACAGAGAGAATGTGACTGCATACGATCAGATACTCTGAGAATGATTATACTTTTTAAAAATATAAATCCATATTTGTCTGGATTTGGAGAGACCAGCTTTTCATGAAATGTATTCTGGACAGAGTGCTGCCCTCAAGCATGTTGCCCAAGTTATGTGAAATATGTATTCCACACCTTAGTGTTCCACCGCTTGTTTCGGTGTAGCTAGGATGACCTTTTGGCTCAGCACTATGGCTTCCAACCAAGCATGACTCCAAATGTGATGCTCAGGCTAGAATAAATAAATAAAAAAAAGAAAACAGCATATTTCCATAGCATGCTCCTGCAGGAAACTGTTCTGCTAATGGCAAAGCATAACTCTCCTGCCATCTGATAATTGAATTGGTAGACAATGCCATGCTGCTGTCACAGCGGGGGCTTGCAAAGAAGATAAGTGCAGTAATGTGGTTTTATACAGAGGCAACATGTCACAGCAGGTTGACAAAGCCATGCTGTGATAAATTAGGAGCCATGCAAGAATACTGCGTCAAAGTGGCTCTCAGATATTTAAGCACTCTGGTTACTCTCTTGATAACATCTTGGTGTCAGACACATCATCATGAAGCCCATTTGCCATCAGTCTTAATAGAGTGTTCCTTCACCCAGAAAATCTGTTAGGCTAGTGACAGCCTGAGCACCTACACCTTTATTCCACAGACTCAGACGACTGTATCCAGTGTTATCACACAGTCTCACAGGAATATGTGAAATGACTTCTTAACTACACATTACATTGTGGTGGGCACAGAATGTGTTAAAATTCAACCTGTTCACCTTGTCGTCAGAGAAATCCAGTGCTTGGGCAGTGACTTCCGCCATCAGACACCGACATAGAAAGCCATCCTTTCATGTTGGCATGATAAGCAGCTGGTGGCCATTATAGTTTAACGTCAGGGGGAAACGTGGCAGAACAAGAACAAAAGTTAAGGTGGCGAAAGTCCGAGTGGAGTGGGCTGGAGGGATGGTGGATAGGTCCAACAACCACCTACCTTCACCCAGGAGGGCGGTGTTTGCTTCCTGAAAGATGCCTAAACCTAACCACATGTTTTTGTTGGCAAAATGCAACCACGTGTTGGTTTTTAAAGGAAAAAAAACATTAATTCGCTATGTTGTACCATCGTAGTGCTTTTATTTTGAAAGAGCCTGTATGTAAATTGTACATTTCCTGTAAAAATGGAAGTGTAATTTATAAACACACAATGCATGTGCAAGACAGAGCATGACAAGGCTTCCCAGAATGTCAATAATTAACGTACCGAGGGCACGTCATATGTGGACGTGGAAAGTCAATGACCAAACGTCGATGTGTGACAGAGAGGTCAGAGTGACAGTGTGTTGTAAAATTACACGCTGGCAACAGGAAAACAATGCCAATGCAGAGTCTATTACAAACGGTCGCAGTTTGGTCAGGTTTGGGGAAAGAAAAACACTTGATTCTGTTTAGAGAACAAAACAGTACATGATCATGTTTAGAAAGGTTCTGTTAAAATAACTATGTATGGAAGGTAAATGACATAAGCTTATGTCACTTTGCGTAGTTATGTAAAATACATATATAATAGGCTTGGGCAGGGTAAACTAGGGCTGTCCCTGACTAAGCATTTTCCTAGTCGACCAATAGTCGTCATTTAGGGCCATTAGTCAACTAATATTATAATACAATGTAATATATATAATTACAATATCGGGCCAACACAATGGTTTGAGTTCAAAGTCAACGTTTGTTTGTAGTCAGTGCATGACAGGCGAATGTTTGCCTGCAGAGTTTACATATCACCTTGGGTTGGTCCTTCACCTTCTCAAAATGATCCCACACTTTGGATTTCCTGCCCCACATGTTATTAACTAGCCTGTGGAATAACTGCAGGTACCAGCCCTGGAGATTAACCTGACTCCTGTCTGACTGCTGAGCGTGGACACTTCCTGTGTCTGTCCTTTCACATTAAATTCACACATGGTCCAGTCATATAGGTTTGGATTTATTTTGACAGGGTCCAGCTCCTGATAGTTTCATGATTCTTTGATACTCTGTTTTTTCTGCGACTAATCGACCAACAACAATCCCACAATGCAATGCTCAGCACTTTATTGGTACAAAAACTAGAGGCTTCAAAATGGGAGTTCATAAACCAATGGGTGAAGTCATGATAGCTATGTCCATTATTTTTACGGTCTATGTTATGAACATAATACAATTCAGCATAATTCTCATTCTCTAAGGTGACTGATTCAGTTTGTGAAAAAGGCCTGTTATAGTCTTTCTTGATGAAATTAACACTACCTATTTGCATCATCAAAATGCTGATTAATTAGAGATACAGGCAGACATGTAAATGGAAATCCTACCATGCTATATTTGACATGTATTTGAAGTATAGCACAGTCAGTGCTTGACTCACACACTCATTCTCTTTGTTGTTTTGTCTGTTGAATTATTTAATTGAGTCTAATTTGTTTCCTCTGTATTATTCATGCTGTATTTACACACAATTATAGTCTTGTCGTGCCCCTCACCTTTAAGTTGCACTTTTCATTACACTTAATTGATCACGATGTGAGACAAGCGTCTGCCGAGCCAGTTCTGTTTGTTGTTTGGTCCAAATTGTTCTTCCTTATCTCCACTGTGTGTCCGAGCTACAGGAGAGATGAAGTGCGATTCCACTATCTCTGTGTCTTCCACTCCATAAAGCTAGCTGTATTTTCACATTTACTAGATAAAAAGCATCGACTCTGTGTCCAAAATGTACTTTTTATCTGCAATCACATACAAACTGGAAATGGTTATGCTGTGTACTTTAAAGTTTCCCCAAGATAAGACGTCCAAAAAAAGTGTGCGCAGTGGGCGATTGTTAATTTTTAACAGGAGGGACATCTAACGTCTAACTTGTGTTGTGATTCAGTGATTCAGTGCCATAGAAAATGTTTCATTTCCTGTGGCCTTAGTTTGAATTTGAGTGGGTATGTCTGCTCAAAAGACGCTGTGTGCTTTGTGCAGGGCGCCTCACAATGCTGCTTTAATAATCGCCACAGTCTCAAACATATGATACTGGTTTTGAACTGCCTGTGGGAAGAATGAACATGTAAGAGTCCATCCGCTCTTGATTAAAAGTTATGCGTGCTCTGTCTTCTCTCTTTAGAACATGTCATGTGAAATTACTTTTTTCTGACTCTTATTTCTCCAGCTGCTGTCCCTCATCTCGCCTCTGCCTTATCTCTTTTTTTTTTTACTTGAGTAGTTAATGCTTATTGGAATGCACAGATTTGATTGGCTAAGTAGCGTCACGTGTCATGCGTCAGATTAGCCTGACAAAAAGAAACATAAGGACGCTGGTTCTGTTTGGCTGGATGCCGCCGTGTGTATTAGGCCCAGTTCAGACTAAAGATTAACAATGAGAGAAACTGAAACTTGCAATTAGTTGCAATGCGCCGCTCTGCGCCGTTCTGCAACGTTCTCAACGTGTATCATCTCTATGGAACAACTCTCTGTTCTTCCATTTTGATTTCAAGAAACAGAGGGGTCAGTGGGGACGGAGCACCTGCCACAGCAAACAAACACAAATGTCTGCGGTCATTTTGACTTTACCAGCAAGCTTCACTACAAGCCGATTGGCTGTTGAAAAGTTCTGCTGGGTAATAAGCTCGCTTAACTGTTAAAGGGGCGGGGCTTGGGAGGAGCTAATTGTTCAGTGAGTTTCCTGGTCTGCTAAACTAGTGCTGTTGGTTATATGTCTGGGTCCAGATCAAGCAACAACCTCCGGGGCTGAAAAATGAAGCCAACGCAGAAATGTAAGAAAAAAACTGCAGTTCCTCGTATGGCCACTTGAGGCTGACTCCAGAAGCGAGTCAATCCCTGAAGGCTCCCATGTTAAAATGTCCAACTTTACAGCAGAAATAAACATGTTTACAGTCTGGTACAACAATTGGTTGTGGTCTTTAAAGCTTATTTGCCCATTCATGACAACTGTACGCGGGTGAATTTTTATATAACTCACCCATTTACATTTTATTAAGGCTTAAAGTTATGCATAATTAAGGGTGAGGCTGTCTGTGAGGTGTTGCTACAGTCTCTGCCATCAGATCCATTCCCCGCTCCTCCACAGCTAAATCCTCTTGACTGAATATGGTCGCTTCTGGCTCCCAAATGACCAAGATGGCGACAGCCAAGGTGTTAAACTTGAGGCTTCAAGAAGCCAATGGGTGATGTCACAATCGCTAGGTCCATTATTTTTACATCTATTTTATATCTATTGTATGGATACAAAAGCGTCTGGGTCCAGCCTCCAGGGAAGACGAGGGATGGCAGGTTAACAAAGGGGACGCCTTTTAGGCATCTTGCTAACAGGGGGGATGGTGTCTCCCCTCAAATCACCTACTGATTGTATGCATCAGCCAATCAATTAGTACGTCTTAGGAGAACAGACACATAATTTAAATTTAATTTCACTAACAATGATGACTTACTTGTGCTTCAAACAACATTTTCTTGTTATTCAAAATCTGCCCTGCTTATTTTTGTCAGGCGGATGCAACAGCTCTTTGTGTGACTCAAATCTATTTTACCACTGCAATCTGCTGAGCAAACAAGAGGCTTTAGCCGACAGGCCAATGCCGTTTAATATTCATAATGGTCTAAAAAGGAGGCTTTAGAGGATCTGGGCGGATAGCAATGTGGATATCACTGAGGCATCAGTTCTCCATCTCTGTTCACGCTCACTGGACTGTGTCTCCATATCATTTCTGAGCTGATATCCTATCAATGTCATTGATCTAATGCATTTAGCCTAGTTCAAAAATGACTGTTATCTGCTGCTGCTCACAATCGTCTCCAACCGTTTACATCATCCATTGTGTTCAGAATCAGTTTTAGGATACTAATTTAATTTTTATTTCTTACATTGTTCAGATTTGTTACATAATGCGCCAGTTTAAGGGAACACCAGTCCACTCTGAGGAATGTGCATATTCTGCTTCTGCAGATCAATATTTATTCAGACAAAGCCTGCAAAAGACAGCCAAGACTTCAATCCGTGACTTGTCCAGCCCAGAGAAACTGCATGAACACTGAAGTAAAGTCTGTGTGAGAATGTTTGTTGACCCTTTCACGTTCGAATTAGCTTAATTTTTTATCATAAAGCCAACAGTTCTGCAGCAGGGAGCACGCCCACAGCCCCTCCAGAAAATCTCCTTGTCGTGTTTTCCATCTTTTCCCAATTCATTCTCTGCAGAGCTGCAATTGGTGTGACAGATTACAGAGAGCGACAAACTCCTCTCTTGTTCTCCTGCCGCCCCGAGGCGCCTGATGAACATTTGAATACTCAGGCTCGAATTGTTTTCATCTGCTGCTTTGTTAAGATAATTTTCTCAAAATTTTATCGAGTGCACAACAAGGATGTGTGAAGTAAAATCTCCAACTATACCTCTGAGCGGAGTGAATGCTGGGACGTGACAGAAATAAATGAGAGGAAGAGATACAGAGATGGGAACACAACACAGTGAGCGAAATAAATGTGTTTGTCTGCCAGTCAATTAAGTGATCATCAAACAAAACTAAATATAGTGGTATACATATAATATGATGGATATGCTGGGGCTGATCTGAGACAAAATAAAAGCACCCAAGTCTAAAATTTACGAGTGAACTAAATGAAAACAGATTGTAGTTAGTCCTGTCAGCTAAAGCTCAGTGTGCAGTGGGTCTAGCATTTAGGATGCCTTTTTTCTCCCCACATTTCCTGTCACCTCTCTACTGCCCACCTGTGAATGAAGGCACAAATGTCTAAAATCACTAAAGCACATGTTACGGATAATTACAGTCAGATAATCCTTTGAGTAAAATGTAAATATTTGCTGTTCTTCTTCTATGATAGTGAAAGGAAATGTCACTGGGTTTTGGTGTGTTGCTCAAATAGCACTTTGAGCTTGTCAGCTTGGGCTCCAGGGATGGGCATTTTTCACTCTACATCTGACATTTGAGTGATCAGCAGAGTACCTGTAATTTCAATGCTTCACCCTGCCGTCAGACAGCCCTCGACGATGAGGAACTGAAGCCAATATATTGCTTTCTTGAAAGCCAGACTCCATTGATAAAAACAGTAATTAAACATTGCTAAACACAGGAGCTGCTGGTCTTCCACGGCCTCGATCAGTTAGTTTGTTTGTGTTATTGTGTGAGTTCAGCTTTTAAAGTGGTTAGTTTGGATTCACCAAAGTCACAATAACACAAACAAAGTAATTGATCTGGAAAGTCGAAGGCCAGCAGCTTCTGTATTCAGCAAGCTTAAATGACTGTTTTTCTAAATGGAGTCTGGTGGCTTTGAAGAGAGCATTGACAGGGAACTGAAGCCAGCTTAAAGGCTTCCACGTCAAAAGGGGCTTTCTGTGGTGAGGCGGTGAAATGTTCTCAACATAGTGGACACTTAAACTGCCTATAGATTTTTTTAGGTAGCTGAAATACGTTTCACTGCTGCCCCTGTCCACAGCAGTACATAGCTTGGCTTCAGTGTTCGTACTCCTGCCTGCTTCTTCAAACTGGGGGCACACTGACCGACATCTACTGTATATAACACACTGACTATGGATAAGTACCTCATACAACCCCACCTCAAAAGATCCAAACTATCCCTTTAAGCTATTTTATTTGAAAGGCGAGTGATAAAATGATGATCCTAACTGTCGGCTGTAAACGTCACTGTTAACAGACTGACTCCAAGTTCAATTTTAATCTTCCATATTTATGTGCTCACACATTTTTTCCTGTGACATGAAGGCAGGGCCAACGGTGTAGATTTTATAAAACAGACAGTGCGTTCCAAAACCCAAATTACCATACTATATGGTCTGCCAGAAAAAGATTTAGTATGTCCCAATGCAGAGTATGTCAAATGCAGTATGCCAAAAATACCAGGATGTTCTACTACATCCGGTCGTATTTTGCAGTATGTAAGCCAGCATGCTTTTCTGGCTGTTCTGGCCCACAATCCTCTGCACTGCAGACGATATGTCACATCAACACATTCTCACTCCGACCTCCTCTCATATTGTCGTGCTCGGTCTTGGACTTTCCACGTCCACATAGGACATGCAAGGTACCCTGGGTGCGTTGGTTGTTGACGTTCTGAGTGTTACATGCATTGTCTTCTGTCAAAACTACACACTATACACTTCCATTTTCACAGGAAATTTACTATTTACACACAGTCTCTTTAAAAATAAAAGCATTATGTCGGTACAACACCGCAAATTGACGTTATTTTTTTCTTTCTTTGGCTTTAGAATCTTACGGGTCGTGAACACCGCTCTCTCGGGTGAAAGTCTGTTTGTTGGACCCAACCACCACCACTCCCGCCCACCTCACTCGGATATTTGGCACCTTAACTTTTGTCCTTGTCCCTCCGTGTTTCCCCCTGGCGCTGCTGGCCGCCATTAAACGATAATGGCAACTGGCCTCCTATCATGCTGAGCCGCAACTGATGACAGCTTGACAGCAGTCGCAATGACAGATGACAGTGCATTCAAGTAACTGACGACCAGTCGAACAGTAATATTAGGAATATTGATAAAGTGAAGAAAATAATCATTAATATTGCAAACAACAAAAGGACATAACATGTAAAAATAATAATGACAGAGACCTGCAGATGTAATTTCACCGTCGCAAATATAACATGTTAGATTCTACAATCTGTTCAGTTCTAACTTTAAAGTTAAACTACGTACATCACAAAGTAACAACAGCAGAGCTCTCAGGGTTGATCTTTGCCTCTGGTGAACTCAGTAAGTGGCGTTTGTTTATCTCCAAGGTAACGCATATAAAAGCAAGAGGGTCAAAGTTCAGGGCGTAATGTTAGACAGAAGTATGTCCCCATTTTGTGCATACTGCATGCTGTACATACTTTTTAAGGGCAGCTGCAGTACCTACGAGAAGTAAAAAGAAAAAGTATGTGATCCAGAATGCAGCTAGGGAGTCTGGGGTCCATCTGCAAGGACATTTTGAGCATCAAATACTTAATTTCCTGCATTCTAGGGAATTCTATGCACCAAATTGGGCCTATCTGCATCAAATTCTGGTGTAAGTGTCTTCAATTTTGTCAAAATAAATGTTATTATCAGGTTTTATTGGGGGCTGGGGGCACAGGGGACACAAATGTATGGGGAGGACCATGGGCAGGGTTTATTGAGGCCATAAGCCTAAATTCCAGCTGAAGCTGTGTACTACACTCCCTAAGTGATGGTCTAAATATTGGTTCAAAGCCTTTTCCATACTAAGATTGAGTCTAAACAATATAATGAGTTTTAAAAAACAGAAACAAGTGGACACGACCTCAGTGTTCTCAATGCTGCCGCCCTGAATGATAAAGTATTACTGACATTTCAGATGCACCCTTTCAGTTTCACCTCCAAACAAAGTGGTTCAGATAATCAGGCTCAATTGTTGTCTTGTTTACAACCTGTGAGATCACATCTTCTGCCCTGTCTGAGGTCATAGCGATGTTAGTGTGTGTCCAAGAGCTCAGCATTTACTGTTGTGGGAACAGTGTCATCATAACTGATGGGAATTTAGCTACGTTGTGAGAGACTGAAATGTTTTTTTTTTTAACAGAAACACATTTAAATCAGAAGGACTGAAAAAATCATATCACAGCAAATACCAAAAAGTGTGTGACTGCACTTGTCTCAAAATCACACCCCAGACTGAAGTGCTATCTGACCTTATGATGAAATCACTGGAGTCGATGAGGCCGCCATACTGGGCCCCCTTCAGATTCCCAGAGTTCCCCACCACGGCGCAGGTCCTGCAGCGCTCAGGGCTGGCGTCCATGTAGAGCACCTCGTCAGGGATGACTTGGAACAGCTCCTCCACCACTTCACTGAAGTTGGCCGGCTGCCTCTCTGACTGCAACCACTGGTGACACAGCAGAGACAGACCTCAGAGAGAGCCACGGCTCCAGGGCCACTTTAAGTAGAAGTGATTGAACAAGGGCAGCGGAGCTCGAGACACCGAGCACATTTCTGAAATAACCTCAGGGGCGGCTTAGCTCCGTCTGCGGGGGCTCTTTTGGCCTGGCCTTCTTCTGGTGGCTTTGAACTCGGAGAGACAGCAAATAAATGCAGGAATGTGTGTGCACTGTACACTGTTATATATTGTGCTGCTGCAGCTGGAAATACTGAATGGATACAGAGTGTTCTGCTATCTCTCTTGAGTTTTAATGCAGAGTTTTAGTGAGTCATGCTTTAAATATTACTGTAGAGGCTTTTCCACCTTGCCAATACAATTGTGGAGAAACCATTTAACATTTTAGAATTTTATTTGGAATCGAATAAGGGCAATAACATTGAAATAGAGCTTTTAATCATAAGACTAAACTCCAGTGTAAACCTTCAAAAAATCCAGATTGCACAACATTCAAAAGTCTCCTTTACGGAAATTACAGTTAGCTGAAACATGTAAGCTTTGACATCTCACTGGAGAAATGAGCCCCGGTACACCTGGAGGTCATGCCTTTGCCTTGCAGCAGAGCAGCCCAAACCATCTGGCTGGGCTAACGTTGATATGTGACACTTGCCTCATCAAGCTCCCTGTGAGAAGCATCTCGTGAAATGAGTAGTGACAGGAGGCAACCTTGCAGTAATTTTTCTATTCTTGCCTCTAATTGGACATGGTGTGAGGTGAATGTGGGAATGCCTAAAGCACTGGATGCCTTCCAGAACAAAGGTAGGATAATTGTGTGACATAAATTTTTGTGAATAGGCTTTTCTAATTTAGAGAGCTGTGCTCTATGGGATGTACAGAAAGTCCAGTAAATTAGGACTGGTGCGCGATTAGTTATACAGCTGACGTGAATTCTAATTTGCAAGAAAGTGGATTTAAACAAGAACTACTCCATAAAACACTCCAACAGCTATTTTGTCTACTAATTCTGGGTTCAGTTTAATATTGGTGTGATCCCTGTGCATGACTGGCCAAATGTAGGTGGCATTACATCCAATAAGATATTTCCAGTGGAGCAAGTCTGACAGGAGGAAATGTTTTAGCTGCAGTAACAGTAAATACCAGGTTTTTGTGTCAGTCACTTCGAATCCAAGGGTTTTTCTCTCGAGCAGGCATTTAACACTGACACTCAGTAATCATACAGGTGACAATATCCATCATGGAGGAGGCAGAGATAACAATTCCTCCACTGACGGCAGTGTCAGGCAGTAGTATACAAGTACAAACTGGAGCAAAAGTAGGCTGGGGCTGGATATTTGCCAGTTTTTCTTGCTTCAATAACAAAGACTAAAATGCTGTTAAGCCTAATTGGAAGGAAGAAAATCTTTTTTCATTCATATTGACTGATTGATTGAGTTATTTTCTGCATCAATATACCTCATTAAGCTGCACCATGGCCACTTACGACAAACCTGCTCAGTCGCCAGAAAACCACAGGTACTTTACATTTGGACGTTTTGTATGTGTCACAACGTTTCTTAAGTGATGAAGTACATGAGGTGATTTTTTTCAGTAGAGCAAGATGGCTGCAAAGCTGCAGAAGACTACCTGCACTGTTTGAGACCAACAAAGTCATCGCTGCATTTCAGGTGGCCAAACTTGTTTTTTTTAGCAACCAGTCACTGTTTTCATTGAGGATGGTTGTTTTGTACCAATACATCTGCATTTCCAACTGGGATAGTGCCAAGAAAAGCTATTGTTTTTTACCAACACATTGCTGTTCTTCCAGCAGGAATTGTGGTCCAAAAAACTCTACATCCAAATGTAACATACCCATGGTTTTCAGAAATGTACGATGTCAACATTTATTTTAGCTGTGACCTATGACACAGGTGTTTGTTTGCTGTTCTAAATTAAAGCAGAGGTATTAAACTCATCGGATAGCAACACCGTGGCTCAGCTAAAGAGCTCAATCCGTCAATATTACTGTGAGCCTTGTACAGTCTAGTGGAAGGAATGATAAAAGGAATAGTTCAACATTGCTTCCTTACATAGAGAGAGATGAAAAGATCAAGGCCACACTTGTGTCTGCATTGTCAGTATGAGCAGACACTTAGCTTAGCATAAAGCCTGAAAGCACGTTGAAACAGCGAGCCTGGCCTGGTTGAAAGGTAACAGAATCCACCTGCAGCACCTTCAAGCTCACTTATCAACATGTTATAGCTCATTTGTTTATTCCAGACAATCTTGGAGTTTAGTTGTCCCCATGAGGTTACAGGACAACCAGTGGAGACTGTGAAGTCACTGTGCTTGGGCAATTACAAAACCCCTAAAACCACAATGTGGAGGAGGGTGTGGTTAGCAGTCGGCTGCAAGAGAGAGAGAGGTGTGGGGGGATGGCTCAGGTGAGTTGATTGGGACAGCTGCTGCTGATTAAACTGATTGCTCTTTCTCCCCTTTTATGCAGTAGTGTGCTGGTCCTGGGAAGATGCCTTCTTCCTGCAGGAAAGAAACCTCTGCCTGTGTGTTGGTCTTTGTTAAAATGTAGCCTACGGGAGAGCACGTGCCGCAGGAGCCGGGCAGCTGCAGGTTGTTCGGAGCAGAAAGCCTGAATTAAAGACTGTAAACCCATCGGGGAATCTGTGTGTCTGCGCTGGGGAACTCATGCACGTAGCAAGACGGCTACACTCAAGTTTCACATTGCTGTTTTTATTCACATTAAACACACAGGGTTCTGATTAGAGAGCTTTAATGTGCTGGTAGGTGTATTTTGTTACCTTCTGACTGAACCAGGCCAGCTGTTACCCCCTGCCTCCAGTCTTTATGCTAAGCTAAGCTTATTACTGCTGAATCTAGCTCCAAATTTAATGTGCATGAATAAGAGTGGTGTTGATGTTCTTATCCAACTCTCTGCAGGAAAGCTGCCGAGTGTGTTTCCTTTACAACTAATTTATTAAAGTAAGGAAAGAGTGATCAGTGTATTAATTCTTACTAATACTAATACCTTTCCTTCACCAAAATTAGTGCACGTATGCAGGTTTTTTAAAAGCAGAAAACCTGCTAATAATAAGCGATGGCTCCTTTCCCTCTGCAGCAGACAGGGATGTCTTTCTGCTATTTTTTCTAGTGTGGCACATTTGGCATCACTAACATGGCGGAAAACAGGGTCAGTAAACGGCAGAGAGCAGCATGGAGGCCAGTGAAAATGTTGTGCTGGTTATTTCTTTTTTACATCTGTTACTTATGCTGACTCATTAGGAGAGATGTTTTGACACTATGACAGAGACAGATGGTGCGTCATCGTATTAAGTGGAAAGGCGGCAAAAATGTGTGCATCCATCCAGGTGTCACTCATCAATCACTGTCAACTGGAGCTGATAAATACCTGTGACTGCTACAGAGTCATTTGTCCTGGGAATTAATCATAGATGTATAAAGACACCTGGAGGTGGGGCATGTTTATTCCTATGAAAGTTTCTTAGCGGCGCATAAAGCCAAAAATGTAAATTACCCAGATGATCAGCGATGCTTCTGCATCACTTGTCCCTCTAGAGACCACTGCTAATCTGGCAACTTCCGGTTTAGTGCTTCACTAACTTGAATGGGGATAAAATTATTTAAATGTGTGGCTCTGCTAGACTTTCCAAAGTTGTAATTCCATTGTTTGGCCCCCACAAAAATTACACGACATCTATTCGTCCATCCTGGAAGAGGGATCCATCCTCAGTTGCTCTCCCTGAGGTTTCTATCATCTTTGTCCCATTAAAAGGTTTTTTGGGGGGAATTTTTTCTTATCCGCTGTGAGGGTCCAAGGACAGAGGGATGTCATATGCTGTAAAGCCCTCTGAGGCAAATTGTGATTTGTGATATTGGGCTTTTCAAATAAAATTGAATTAATAAAATTGAATTGAAAAATGAATGTGGAGTGTAACCTTTCCCACTAAAGACAAAAACCAGATGTTAGCGGGGAGTTTTTCCAGTGAAAAAGGGCCTAAAAATGACATCATGCTCTAGTCATGTCAAACCACAGCCCAGTCGCCAGTATAAAGTGTATGCATTGTACAAGGCATGTTACATTAGTACATTTCTTACATATGCATTACATAAAGAGTTGGCGAGGCAGATGGCGAAGTAGGTACAGCGAATAAAAGCAGAATTCTTTGTGTTATTGAACATTAATAATTTAAAAATGTTTAAGGACAGACTTAATAGTCAGACAGTTGGGATTAACTGGAGTCGAATCAAAGCTTTATGAACAGAAGTGACATGGTGTTTAACGCATTATTTCTTGAGGACCAGTGCAGAATGCAGTGAATGGTTATGTTATCACACTATAGCCTATATATACACACACATACACACTGATGCTTCAGTTTTTGATGGAATCTCTTTGTCTATAGATGTGGGAGAAATGGTGAGAGTAAACAACAATCTCCATATCCACCATCTCGCTTGTTAAATGTGAACAAATTGTGCGTGGGAGTTTGCTTCACAACTTGATCCTGCTGAAGATCCCTTGGATTTGAAACAATCAATGTGGCAAAAACAAACACTTCTTGGGAGCATTACAGCAGTGTGTGATCTCTGTTCTTTATTCATGATCTTTCTTCTAAGCATCTCGTCTGCTCTCAGTAGCTGAATGTGCATGTTTTTTTTTTTCTTGCAATCCTCTGTAGGATAGAATCACAAATCCCCTGAACACATCCCCTGAATCTTACCTGCCACCATTTAAAGGTTTCATCAGAGAGGACGCTGTTCTCCCTGGTCATCAGAGGGTGGACGGACTGATTGAAGCGCTCAGCAAACCAGGGGTCGTCCTCCAGCTCCGTCATGCACTGTCGGCAGGCACATAGCCCTTTGGAGAAAAAGTTATCCGACAGACGGAAAGCGTACTTGAAGAAGTAGAGCGAGGGGTCCCGGAAAGTGTAACTGAACAGGAGTGTTGTAAATGTAATGACACAACACAGCAGAGCAAAAGTCCTGATTTTCCTCCGCTTGGGCAGAGACATGTCGTCACAGTCAAAATCAGGTGGCTGGGCTCAAATATATCACTGCTGTCCAACGAGCATACCCTGTTCCTATTTTTCAGACAACACAGGGCTGGGTTCATGAATGTCCTTAATAAAATTCATTGATGTGGGTTCTTTGTGGGTTCATCTGGACCACAGGAAGGTAAATCCACGGATTCTGTCAGCTCCACGGCTCCCGGTTAATCAGATTCAGCCACTTTTACAGACTGCTTGGATGTTGACTCTGTGAGGTGAGTGACTGATGTGTCATCCCTTCTTTAATGATCCACCTAAAAGGCAAATAAAAGGACATTTTTGTGACACACACACACTGGGAAAATGGGGAAAAACAGCCTGTGGGGCTCTAATGCTGTTTAACTTTAAATACATGAAGAAGTGTAAATTCTGCACTGCTCAGTATTCTAATTGTGTCATTTCACAGTACTAACCGTTCCAAGATGAAACTGTCTAAGTTTATGTAACATCACACTACTGTTTTCTGTGCGTGACTGTGGAAAGTGTTTCATTTACAGTGCTCTGTTTATTGCTCAGTTATTTCTTCAAGACTGCCAAATTACACAGGATGTGTTGCAGACAGCTCTTAAAACGGCCACCAAACACCCAAAATACCTCCACTGATTGTGAAAATTATTACAGTTCTCCTGGAACAAACAGGAAACAACCTCAATCACAATCCCATCCCGCTGTTAAGGACATGTCAATACCTGGAAACAGCTTTTGTTAACTAAGATAAAATGAAAGCCTAAATGCACAAATTACCGACAAGCTGGAATGATACCAGAATGAGTCGTTGACCCAGTGTCACAGCCACAAATTCAATTGTAATTAGTGTACATTAAGGAAGGTTTGCAGTCATTTTGCTCCTTTGTTGAGGGCCTTACCCAGTCTACTGCTTTGAATGCATGCAATTTAAACGTCAAAACCAAACAGCAATATCCAGGACTGGCAAATAAAGCTGAAATGAAAGTGCCAAAAACTGCAATTCCTCTAATGGCCATTTGAGGTAGGTTCCAGAATCCAGTCAGTCATAGACTACCCATATTAAAATGTCCAACTTTACAGCAGAAATAAACATGTTTACAGCCTGGTAGAAAAAACTGTTCTGGTCTCTGCAGCTTATTTCCTCTTTCACGACTGTACAGGGGGCGAATTTTTATATATCTCGCCGTTTACATTTTATTAAAGTTTAAAGTTATACATAATTAAGGACCGGCCACTTTGAGTGACAGGGCGTCTGCCAATAGTGCCCTCGGTTTGTCAGCCAGATCCACCCCTCGCTCTTCAGATATGGCCACGTCTGGCTCCAGAAAAAAAAGATGGTGAAATGCTGAATGGTGGTCCACAAATCAGTGGATGATACCATGGTATCTATGTCCATTATTTTAACAGTCTATGGTCCAAAGTGGGATTTGAAAGATTCTGAGTAGCTCAACCATTGTGAATAAATAGACATTATAATTTGATAACATATATACAGTGTATACACGAAATGCTTGGAGGTATTTTGCAGCATAAATGGTCATGTTTGTGAATGTTTTGTCGGTGATTTCAGCGTCAAAGACTTGATGCCAAGCCACCTTTGGCAGAGGTATGACAAATGGCGTCGTTTCATGACATGGCCAGACAGCACTTGTCACAGGGGCATGATATGCCACTGGGTGGTGTCAGGTTGAAGTGCTGCTGGTAATGACAGAATATAAGGAGGTAGAAACTCCTTAGAAGGGGCGGGGTGGTGGAAGACACCAACAAACCCAGGAGCCTTGTGTTTGCTTCCTGTATGAATGTAGAGCCAAACCATGACTTTTTTTTTTTTACCCAACCAAATGCTTTTGTTGACGTCTCGGCTTTGGTAGCTTCATCCTGAAATGTCAAAGGCAGATGCAGAGGGATACCTAGCGTACAATATGTAGACGTGAAAGGCCACTGAGAGAGCAGTGATATGTGACGCCTTGGGATGAGAACGTGTTGAATAAACACATTTAGGACATGACGGGTGAGATGAATCCCCTAATGGATCCCCATTGGCTCACACCTTGGTAACTGCTAATCTTCCTGGGGTCCAGAAAAAAAGCACAAAACATAATACATCTAATTTATGACATTAGACATGTAGTAGAATAGTATAGTCAAACTGTATATGTGGTCGATGGCATTAGGTGTACCTTTAGTTATTTTTGAAATGACAGTTTGTTATATTATGTGCGGTGGGAGTGAGTTCTAAGTCATAACTGAATGATAGATAACTGTGGGTTTGCACAGTGGGGGCTGTGGGGGTTCATCTGACAAAAAGGGTGGGTACCACAGCTATAAACCTTGTTGGAGCTACTGCAGCACATATACAGTTAGTCAGTAACCTGCCGGTGACAAAATTCCCAGAATAAAATAGAGTAGGGGGATGTTTTTTTCAGACCCTGGCTTTTCTTGACTGACAAAGCAGGCGGACCCCCTGGGGTTCTATTTTCAACATGAAAAGGCCACCTCTGCCTTTAAACAGGGCCCGGGTTTCATTCCAATGTGCGGCTGTGTTTAGGATTCCACAAATACTTCTATATTTAGCTAACAGCAGATCCACGCTGGAGATAAAGTGCTATCATCACCACACACGGGGAGGAATATATATCGGAAAAATGAACACGCTACCTGCCCTTTGCGCTTAACAATTTCTGAGTGAGCCCTCCATATAAAAGATTTGTGGGAAAGTCTATTACGACGAGAGAAAGGCTGTAGGTCTTTCCTGATTAGAAATTGATCAGGTCATTCAAATTCCACCCTGGAGGGAAGCAAAGAGGATTGGGTTTAAGACTGAGAAAGGCGACGCGCAGACACAGCTTGCCTGTTGATTTCATTCTCCCTATCAGAGCAGAAAAACAAACTGTACAGCCGTTTATCAGCGGCACTGACACAAGCCAGTGCACAGGAAGGCTTATAAGTGATCCCGTCTGCTGTTTGGAGCTCCGTAACTCACAGCAGACTGCGGATTTGCATACAGCCCAAGGTTGGTTATTGTCTTAGGCAGCGAGTTTGACAAGGATACCTGGGGACCCTTATAATGGACACTTCAATGAATAGGCCTACTTCTATAAAGCAGGCTGTTGACTCCACTCAGTGTGAAGCCCCTTGGCATTAAGGGTTCAGGTAGATGTGAGAGCGAGTGGAATACATTCTCAAACAGGTGGCAGCTCCCCACTTTTGACAACACACTGGCCATCATCTCGTTCCCCTGACCTTGCTCGACTGAAGGCTGGCAACCCTGCACTGATCAAAGTTCGCTAAGCTGAGACAGCAAAGCGTCTGTTCACACTTCAGAGGGGAGGGAGAGAGAAAGAAAGAGAGGGGGTGGCAAGCAGCAGTGTGTGTGAGCTGTGATTTTCACCCTAATCTCCAGTTTTGAGAAGTCATCAACTTTGCAGGGTGTAGTTACAGTAAAGGGTTTTCATTTTGTGTTGTGTGGAAATTGTTTTTCTCCCCGGCTTACCTCTGCTACTTGTGAGCAATTTAAGACATCCAAATTCTGCAGTTTTTAAGACTCCAGAGAAAGGTATCTCTGCTGCGGCCCCGTCTTTTAGATATTACGTTTGAATGTTACTAAACTGCCGTCTTAATTACGTTGTTGTGGGGATGTAATCGCTGCCTGGATTGTGCTCAGAGAGTTTCTTTCAGGTAACAAAACACCACATTCATGTACCATGTAGCCTTCAGAGGAAGGTGGCTGGGGACAGGCTGTTCTCATGCACTGCTCGTATGCTTTCTTACAAAACGTAAATGAAACAAAATTAGTACATATCATGAGCCAGAAATTTGTTTATAACCCACATATTTTGGAAGGCTGCGATCATGTGACCAATGCACTCATGGAAGTGATGAATACAGATGGAAGCAGTCTCGTAAGGGGGAAGGTGGGGGTGGCGGATGGGTCACAAATCACAGGACTTTTCTCTTGCTAAACCTAACTTCAGTAACTCTATGTTAAGTATGTAACATCATTTGTGGGGTGCTAATTTGTAGTGTATGAGGATACACTGCCTGGGAAGGATGGCGTGTGTACAAAGTACAGGTCCTTGGCACCAGGACTTCAGGTTCATGTCCAGACTCCTGTCTTAGGTTTAGGCAACAAAAGCACTTTGGTGAAGGGTTGGGAAAGATTGTGATTTCTGTTAAATGTCAATGAAAAAGGTGATGAAAAGGCTGTAGTCACTATGAGTGGATACTGCAGGCAGTTTGGGGCACACAAGACACTCAAGACCAGTATTCAGACCTGTGTTAACTTTGGGTATTTTAAAGGACGAATGTGCTCACCAAGTCGAACCAAGCCTCCCAAGTAACCTTGACACTTGACACAGACGTGCACCTCGTTAAATAAGTGTGACGGCAAGGGTAGGCGTCACGTCTCTATAAGTGCCTGAGTCATTCTCATTCAAAAGACACCAGGACATTAAATGCACATCTTGTCAAATCTTGTTAAATCACTAATAAACTACAAAGCACACAGGATGAGCTCATTTTAAGTTGTAGAGGATAATCTTACCATGTCAGGACAGTTAATAAAAAAATCCCTCATGCTGCAGAGCAAAAGAGGTACTGATAAAAAAAAAAAATCCAACGAAAACAGTCGAGCACGCATAATAATCAGACCAGCTGTCTCCCACTTTTCATTTAAACGGTCATTCATGGATGAATTTATGAATATCAAGCAAAATACTTTACATAGAGCATGTCAGCAAATGAGGGTCCTTGTTTAAAGTCTTGTCAGTCAAGGCTTGTGCGCTTTTGTACTTTATAAAATAGGCTGCAAAAAAATTTAACAGACGGATCAAGTCGACAATCTTATGTATTCTGTGTCAGAAAATGGGCCTGAGAAAACCCTTCATGTAAAAATAAAAATTAAATTAACCACCCAATTTTTAACATGAACAATATTATGCTAAAGCATAGGAATAAAAAAGAGCTGAATCTCTGCTGTCATCAAAATTCAATATCTGAAACTGCACCAGACGGGATGAATAAGAAAAGATGTTAAAGGCAACACAGACGAAATCCAGAGGGATTTTCTCTGAAATTTCCGCCCCATAACTAATAATATCACTTAGGGAATAAAAAATGAAAAAGCTCCAGATTTTACATTTGATGGCATCACATCTATGAGTCTGTAGGCTCTAGTCTCTGGCTTTGGTGGAGAGTATTTCATTTTCACAGATATTGACTTTCAGTCAGCGCTTTATTTTGATAAAAAAGGGAGGCATGGTTATGTTTCTTGCTCAAGCACATAAAGAGGATTCCAGGAGTGTTGAGAGATTGAAAGGTGTGGGCAAGGTCTTCGCATAAGATTTAAATAAATGGAAAAATGGTTCAGTTCACAGATATCAACGTAATTCGGGGTCAGTCCTCAGGTAATTACGTTGAAGGTGGATGGTATGAAAAAATGTATAATATAACCCCCACTTCTTTTTGTGCTCTTCAAACCGTGAAGCTTAAACCATGTTAGCTGTAAAACATCTAACTTCAGTCTTTTTTGATTCTTATGCTTCTTTGTGTGGTTCTCAGGGGGCTGGAAACATTGTGTGACCCCTGGTGTCATGAAACCCTTTCAAAATCCAGAGGACAAAATAAGAGATGCAGAATGGTCAAATTTAAAATGCGTCTGTTTATCCGTGTCCTGACATTTTGAAGGTGAGAGGGTTTATTTTTGCCCGGCAGCAATGTGTTATTTATACATTTTGAAACTGGCATAGTGTGCTTTTCTAGCTATTGATGTTTACACATCCTGATTTGTGTATGTGAGCCGCATCCTCGCACAGGTCATCAGAAAGAACAGACTCCTCTTTATCATCAAAAACAATGACAGCGTTTACTGTTGTTGAAACTGACATGAAGGCAGGAGACCACTGCAGGTACTCTGACTTGTTATTTTTAAAGGATAAGACTGATCTTTTCTTTAAAATGTTTTTCTGTCTGTCTACAAATACCATAAGAAGACTGAAAATAACACTCAGTTAATCAAACTAACATGACTGTGCACATTGGTAATTTGAGCTAAATGCTAACGCTAGCCTGGCAACATGTTCACATTGACAGCGCTAACAGTCAACTGCACAAATACTGCTGTGAATGCTGACTAGTGCATTAAATTTCTATTAGTCCACAGCTAAAAATAGTCCCTAAAAAATGCTCTGTTTTCACTTGTTTGACTGATATTGGATAAAACTTGAGGTACCCAGCCATTTATGAAAAAAAAAAATATATATATAATTTCCGCACATATACGTACATATACATAGTATAATTTGCTATCCATTTTAAAGATATTGTTTCTTTGACAGTGCCACATACTGTACATGGTAAGGCAGTTAAAATGTATTGACCCATTGAGAAATAAAAATATTCTTGATTAATAGCAACCCTCCAACCCCGCTGGAGTGGGGGTTAAAAGTTAGATTAAAATCACTGACCACAGCAGACGTTGAAATAACCCCACCTCCCTTAGCTAAGCCAAACCCTTTTCCCACAACAATTTGTACGTACATGTGGGTTTTTTAAACGCAGGAAAACCCTTGAAATTAACCAATACATTCCTTTTCCATTGCCAATAGAGCAGAGCCGTATATTTGGCTCTGTGGTAAATGAGTATGCCTTTCTGTTGTTCTTTTTTTTTTGTCATGTTCAGTGTCATGAATGTACCAGAAAACAGATTAGTAAGCAGCAGAAAAAAGCATGGAGGCTGTGACAGTGATACGGTGGTTACTTATTCAGCCTCTCGTTTAAAATCACTGCAAACTAATTAGAAACAATGTTCGATTGCTGCATGGATGGAGACGGATGGTATTTTGTCATGGCTTCTCATTGTATCATGCCAGAAAGGGGGCAAAAATTGATTGAATTATTACTGATTATTTGCTCCGGGAATGAATGCTGATTGTAACCCTTACCATTAAAAACAAAGAAATGGATGGTGGTGGGTGTTAGTGGGTTTTTGTCTAATGGGAAATGGGCACTAGTAGTGCTCTGAGGCAGTACAGTGACACCCTCAAGAGGGGGTGCTATGGTCGCCTTGTACAATTGCTGCCCCCCGTTGCGGGAAGGTGGTAGCTTGTGAAACTAGACAACCAAAGGCATCCATTGGTACCAACCATGTCTGCATAGCTTGTCGGGAAGGGGGCTAAATAACACCCCAAATTTATGCTACATTTTGGCGAGGGAACAACTGGCATGGCCGTTTTCAAAGGGACCCCGTCAAATCTCATCTTGAGATATCTGAATGTAAATGGGTTCTATGGGTACAAACCAGTTTCCCCTAAACTTGAGAAGCCTTGTTCCCAGTAAATGTTTCATTCCTTTTAATCAATCACCTGACACATCTACAGATAAAAAGGATTGTTGTGGAACTCAAAATGTTAACAGCACTGGTATTAGTCAATGCACATCAAATAATAAGTAAACACGAAACCAAAATCAAATTCCTAAAATTCAGCTATGGCTTTTGGTTTTGGTGCGCCACCCTAAGATTCTCAGTGCCACCATCTGACCACCCCTAAGAAACATTTCCAGGTGTGCTGCTGCTTAGGCACAGCAGTACTGAGCTGAATACTGACATTAGCATGCTAACATGCAGATATTAAATAATGTTTACCATGTTCACTATCATCACAAAAGCCATTATAATCTACCCTGAGGGGAACATGAATGTGTGAGTCACATTTCATGGATGTTGCAAAAAGACACACGGCTCCCCATGAGGGCATGTCACGACATTTGATTGTGTGGCTGTAACATGTGTTAGTCATGCTATCTCACACGTGAGTTACATGGGTTTTGATGAAAAGCTGTATCTCACTGCTGCGAGACAATGCATGCGTGGAGAAAGAAATGCTCTGTGTGTCCTTGTTACTTTGTAGATTGGATTTGTGTGAATTATTGCGGTGATTGCCACACATAGCAACAGATATCCATCACTGATCTCTCCGTGTACATCATCCCCTGCTTCTTTTATGTCCTTGTTGCTGGTAACTTTATTGTTATTAACATAACTCTAATAGACCTTTACTCATTTGCCCTGGCTCAGCAGCTGATTATATCTCTAATTTTATTATTGCAAAATTGTATTATCCACCCAGTGAGACATTCTCTCACAGTGTATCCACTGATTACTGCAGACACTTATTCGTCACGTCCTTCACACCCATCCATGTACCTGTAGTTGCCAGGAGCAATAAAGTTTCCCCGGTGTGTTAACTCCCTGTGAGGCTGCCGATTCACTTCAGGCTGGTGTCACTGAATACGAGCACGGAGCACTGCAGTCAGAGATGAACCATCACACTATGATTCTGAACAATTCCCCCAGCTCTGACGCACTATTTTAAACTCCTTAACATACAGGTTTTTTACCCTGTCTTCCCCTTAAGTCTCTTTCATTTTGCAGAAAAAATCATCTCATTCCACCTTGTCAGACAGCATTCTAAATTCTCAATCACCTTGTTCCACCTTTTTATTGGAGCTATACGATGTTTACACTATTACTACTATAATATATTCAAACCCAGGACTCAATGTTTTTTTTATGGCTGCACCATTCCATCAAGTGAAAATATTCAAAAACCCCGAATTCAGTCTGACATGTTTGGTATCTTTGGATACTTTGGCATCTCTCCTGAATTTGAAATGAAATTCTGTCAGTTTTGAACAATGTTTACATGCACAGCATAAGTTTTTAATGACTGAGCTGCTGAGAAAGTGAGGTTTTAGAATTCAGTGCTATCCAAGCAATAATATATGCCGATCCATGATTAGATGGTTAATGAATCCCAAAGGTAGAATCCATGCATGTGTCTGGGAACCTATAGGCCTACATAGATGTATATGAGAAATAATTAAAAAAATACATTTACACACACAAGATATCAAGAAAATGAAACTCTGTGCTGAACTATTAATCATCTTCATATCAGAGTCATGGTCTGAAAGAGCTGAGAGACATGGCTTTTTAAAGGTCCAGTGTGTAGGAGGTGAGGGGAATATATTTTCAGAAATGGAATATGATATGATATGTATGTTTTCTTTAGAGTATAATCAACTGAAAATAACGACTGGTGTGTTTTCTTTACAGTACAATGAGCCACTACTATCTACTTAGGGAGCAGGTCTTCATCTACAGGGATGGCAACATTGCACTGCCATGTTTCTACAGAAACCCAGCGCGAACAAGCCGAACACAGGCTTTAAAGAGGGCAATTCACATTTTCATGTTGGCCACTGTAGTTAAAAGCACTTCCACAACAAGCAGCTTTGAAAAAGCACGATTATTTTTAACATGTAACTGCTTTATTCAGTGTTTCTACCACTTTAAATCACCTGGTCTGTTTGTTTTGAAGATGAAGCGACCTCTGTGGATATTTCATCTATTAGTGAAAATCTCCTGAACATCTGGATCTTAAGTTTTCAGAGAAAAGGGTGAACATGTGGTGGGCAAGTTGCCCATCACCAACATACCAAACAGCATTAGAAATACAGTGCTTTGTTATGTGAAACTGCTTTATTCAACGTTTTACTGGTTTAAATCACCTGGTCTGTTTGTTTTTAGAGAGGAAGAGACCTCTGCGGATCATTCAGCTCTTGGTAAAAAACCTCCTGAACAATGAGCGCTGAAGGAATTCTAACCAGGAGTTACAGCTGGTTGTAATCTGCAATCTTCACTGCTAAATGCCACTAAATCTTACACACTTACTCTATATGTAAACTGACATAGCCTGATTAACAAGCTAACAGTGTCTCACAAGCTGTAACAAGTGAACATTTAAGACAGCAACTGCTGAGTTTCCAGTAATACTGCAGGGTTGCCAGCTCTGGGTTTCTGCCTGGACTGAGATTTTGATGCCATGGGCACTGAATCATGTGCATATATACAGAACATATTTACATTAATGTTTATGTCTTACTGCCAGTGAGAGGGGTGATAGCTTCTAATGTTGCTAGCTAAATAGACTTGATGTAGTGACAGCTGTCGTCACTGATCCAATGAGGTAAACAGACACCTGTTGGAGCATTTTTTGAACTGTTACATACAACAAATGGACAGTAAAAATAATGGATGCAGCTACCGTTTGTGGACTACTGTTTTGAAGCCGAGGACACCACGTCAGACAACCTGTCACTCAAAAAGGCCCGCCCTTTATTAAGCATAACTTATAGACCCATTATAGGCCTAACAGAATGTAAAGGGTGAGTTGTATAAAAATTCAACCCCCCTACAGTTGTCATAAAGGGGGAAATTAGCTACAGAAACCAAAACTGTTTTTGGTACCAGGCTGTTAACATGTTTATTTCTTCTGTAAAGCTGGGTGTTTTAACATGAAGTTCTATGGTGATGACAACCCATTCTCCCTCCAAAGTTGTCCAAATCCAGCACTTGGGCTGTGACTTATTTCGTCAGACACCAATGCAAAAAGTTGTTCTTTAACGTCGCCGTGATACACTGCCGGTCAGCGTTATAGTTTGAGGCGCCCGGCGGCATCAGGGGGAAATGCGGACAAGAACAAAAGTTAAGTCAGAGCATGTTGGACAGTGATGGTGGTGTATGGGTCCAGCAAACAGCAACTTTCATCCGGGAGAATGCTTTTCGTGTCCTGTAAAATTATAAAGCCAAACTCTGTTCTTTTTTCCTAAACCCAATTGCGTTTGTTGTTGAAGGACACAAAAGTCAATTCACAGTGTCGTACCAACGTAGTGCATTTATTTTAAAAGAGATTTTATGTAAACTGTAAATTTCCTGTGAAAATGGAAGTGTGTTTTGAAAGAGGACAATGCATGTAACAGGCAGAACCTGACACAGTGTCCAAGAATGTCAACAACCAATGCACCCAGGGTACCTTGCACGTCATATGTGGTCGTGGAAGCGTCAATATGTGACGAACTAGATTCTGGAGCCATCCTCAAGTGGCCACTTGAGAAACTACAGTTTTTGTCACTTCCATGTTGGCTTCATTTTTCAGCCCTGGAGGTCACCCTTTGGTACAACATGCTGACAGGACTGTGTCTTACAGGCACACGTCCAACAGAGTGACATCATTCTGCAACATGCTTGGAGGGGGTGTGCGTGACAAACGACCATTTCGAAGAACCAGGCTCTTAAAGGTGATCCTGGGTAAGGCAGCACAGATTAAAATGAATAACTCCAGGGGGTGTCTTTTGCCTGCGGCTACTCCAGGCTCAGCTTCATAATGCCACTCCTGAGTTGCTCCATTATTGTCCATTTTAAGCTGTACATGTATCAGACTCGTAAAAGTGGCACTGCATCTTGATCCGCTGAGCCCAGCACCAGTGTATTTTTCAAATTAACAGTGGTGGCTGGGTGGTGAAAGAGAAGGATCAATCTGTCTGCATCTGTTTCGATTCCTAGAAAGACGCTTCCATAACAATCATCATTATTGCGGATGATTCTTAATGTTCACATGGAATTAATTATTATTAAAAATACATCTGAAAAGCTCATTTACAAACCCTTGTCTATTTTGGTTATACTTCTCACTCTCCCTCATTCTTGTGCTGGTGTTTTCCTGCATGCTGCATGATTACAGATGGCAGGAAGTCTTTGTTTTGAGGGTTGATGGACTAAAAGTGCTCCAATATCAGAAGGGGCACTCTGTAAATATGAATATGAATTTTTTGTTGTGCCTTCTTTCCAGCTGCTGTGAAGAGATTGGATTCAAAGGCCACAGAAACCGAAATTGAAACAGCCATGGGGTGTCAACCTTAAGCATGCACCTGCAAGAACTGAGGAGAGGATGTGATTTGGATCGTATTAAATATGAATTTCATAAGATTTTAGTACATGTTTAGATATCCTTCAGGTGACATTTAAAAAATAGGATAATGCACTTTATAATGCTTGATTTAAAGTAGTCATAACTAAATTAAATACTATAGATAGATATATCAGTCTAGCCCCGTATTGGTATCTTTTTGAAATGACCAAATTTGGTTTAAAGCCTGCGAGCCACATCCTATTTTACAGTACGGGGGAAAAGCTGTGGGAATTTCTGAATTACATGAATCTATATCACAGGTGTGTTTATTTACTTACACCACTGTAAAGCAGGTTATTTTTGGGGGATGAAGAAATTCTCTGAAGGTGTTCTCAAGATATCACGTTCATGAGAATAAGATGGATGCAGGGTCACAGTGACCTTGACCTTTGACCATAAAAATCTAATCAGTTCATCCTTGAGTCCAAGTCAAAGCTGTTTGTGCCAATTAAAAAAAAAACAAAAAACGTTCAAGGCATTCTTGACATATCACGCTCACAGGAATGAGACAGAGGAGGTCATAGTGATCTTGACCTTTGACCTATGACCACCAAAATTTGAATTAGTTCATCATTGCGTTCATGTGACATTGTGAAAGTTTTGAGGAAATTCCTTCAAGGTGTTCTTGAGATATCGTGCTCATGAGAACGGGACAGACAGACGCACTGACAACCCAAAAACATAATGTGCCTGGCCACGGCTATCGCCACCACGGAGGCATTAAAAAACTGTAAATTGAAATGATGTTATACAACATTAAAATAATGTGGTTTGATCATGAAGTTGGTCGACAAACCAATGTAAAAAAAACTGTTATGTCAGTTAGATGCTGTAGCGACCTCCAGGATCTCCCGACAAAAAATTAATTCTTCGGAAGAGTCTTGTGACTTGTTGAATCAGGGGAAATTTAAAAACTTTGTGAAACGCTATCCACAACAAAATTCTTTATTATTTGTCTTCTCTTCTAAAATTCAGCAAACACAGGGTTTTCTGTAAACACTGGCTGCCGGAGAGCCGGTCATTAAAACATTTCCAGCTGACTCCTTTCTTACTGGTTGAAATCATGTCACCGTCAATGTTTAGATCTTAGTCTTATTAAATTATATCCTTTTACCACATGGAGGATTTTAGTCATCAGACATCTGGATTTAAAGTTGTGAGAGAAACAAACTGAGTTAAAGAACACATGTCAACGCCCTGACCACTAACCAATCAGATCACTGGGAAAAAAAAGGATCCCAACATGGACAGGAGTCCTGAGTGACATGTAAACAGCGTATACATTTTTGTAGGTCAGTATATCATTTTATTGTTTCAGGCTTTCTAATTCCACTCTGGTTTTAAAACAGAACTTCCAACAAACAGAGAGATTGTTTATCACACTAAACACATAATGATAATTTAAGCTGCATTTTAATTGTGTCACGTTTAATTTAGTGAGTCAGTGATAGCCGACACCGTGGCTGATTTTACACTGTGAGTCCATCACTGCAGCTCAGAATAACATGAGACACCTGTGTGATGATGACTGGAAATAAAAACCAGAAAAAAGATCCACACAATGTTAATTGGCTCCCTGACACATTCAGAGTAGTTTCAGCCAGCGTGAGAGCGAGATACTGAAGGTGAAAGCGTGTGTCCTGAAGCGTGAGAGTTGGCAACCCTGAATAAACAATTGCTGCAAGCAAATTAACTCAACTGTAGTTAATTAACATTAACTCTGTGAGTTAGTTAAACAACAAAAAATAAATTGTGGCTGTTGCATGGTTAATCAGTGCTCTGCATGCTACTGTCTGTACATGTGCACACGGCCAAGGATGGCTTTGTGGGAAGGAAAAACATTGCTACTTATATTTTTCAAACTAGAATTACCACCTCGTGGTTGTATCCCTCCCACTGCCAGTCAAGTTGCACTTACAGTTTACATGTTCTGAAGTTATGGTGTTAAATATTAGCCAGAAACGGGTTTTTTATGGTGTCACAGTGAAGCTGACCTTTAACCTTTTGGATATAAAATGTCATCACTTCATCATTTTATCCTGTTCACTATTTGTGTGGACTCTCATCAAAATCAGTGTATGACTTCTTGACTTATGGACAAAAACATGTTTTGTGAGGTCACAGTGACCTTGACCTTGGTCCTATAAACACCAAATTCTAGCCATGTCATTCTTGAGTTTCAGGTGGATGTTTGTGCCAAATTTGAAGAAATTCCCTCAAGGTGTTCTTGACATATCACATTCACAAGAATGAGAAAAATAAGGTCATGGTGACCTTTCCCTCTAAACCTCTGACCACCAAGATTGAATCAATTCATCGTTGAGTCCAAATGGACATATATGCCAAATCTGAAGAAATCTCCTGAAGGTGTTCTTCAGATATCGTGTTCACGAGAATGGGATGGATGGACGGACAGATGGGCAGACACCCACGGCTGTTCCCGATGCGGAGGCATAAAAATAATTCCTTATTGTGAGCCTGTGTCTTTTGGCTGTTTCTTAAAGACAATCAGGTAACTCAGCATTTGAGGAGTCTGAGTTCAACATTATTGTCTTTAAGAAGATGTTGCACGCTGAGTTTTGGTGAAGATAGTGGCATTGTATCAAACTACAGGACCCAAGGAAACCAATGGTGCCAAACATGTCATGCTAGTTTTGGAAGGGGGTAAATAAGGCTCCAAATAGGCTACATTTTGGCAAGGGAAAAACCGAGGCATGGGCATTTTCAAAGGGGTAACTATCACCTCAGGATATCTGAATGAAAATGGGTTCTATAGCTACCCACAAGTCTCCTCTTCACACATACGCCCACTTTATGCTACTCCCATGCAGTTTTTGGGAGTAGAAATGTGTTATTTTCATGCATTGTATTTGAATATTTCTGCATACTGGGGTCCCTAAACAGTCTTGGAATTGCATAAATTGGGTCTGACACGAAAGCTGAGACTCTTGTGGATTCCTTGAGCCCAGCTGTATTCATGTGTGATCTCAGTGTAGTGAGATCATTTTTTTTGGAAACAGCCATCTTTGTTTAAAATGACCTGCAGTGACCTCTGGGATAATCACAGTCTCATAAAATTTTACAGCCACAAACTAGAGAACTCAGGCATTTGGAGGAAAAACTGGCTTTCAGTATATTGACAATAAGGGGATTTCTCAGCAGTTTCCAGAGCTGAAGTGGTTGCAATCCAATCGCTGAAAAATGCAATTCCTACAGAAAATCTCCAAATGTCAAAAGCTTTTGATACCAAATCAAAGCATGGATTTTTCTGTTTTCTTCCTCAAGGTCTTGCTGTCTTAATGTGGTGTGTTGAAGGGATTTCAGACCATTTTTTATCAATTCTCAAATGATCAAAAATGCTTGAAGGCCCAGTGTGTAGGATTTGGAGGAAGATATTGGCAGAAATGGAATACATCATAATATGTATATTTTCTCGAGTGTATAACTGAAAATAAGAATGGTTTTATTTTTGTTTCCTGAGTATATCTTTATATCTACATATGGAGTGGATCCTTGTTCATAGAGCTCACCATGTTGCACTGCCATGTTTCTACAGTAGCCGAAAATGGACACACCAAACACTGGCTCCATATTGGGCCATACATGTTTTTGAGCTTTTGAATCAGCCACCATAGTTAGAATCTGAACTGAGCAGCATTAGAAAAATTATTAGGAACATGGAAACAGCCTTATTCCATTTTTTGTCCTTTACTAGTTTAAATCACTGGGTATGTGTGATTTGGAGAGGAAGAGACCTCTGCAGATAATTTGGCTCCTAATTAATAGCTACTGAGCGTCTGGATCAGAAAAAAATATGAGCACACAATAGCACAATTGCACGTGGTAGATGAGCCGCCCGTCTCCAACATGCCAAACAGCAAGGGAGAAACACTGATTTGTGACATGGAAATGACTTTATTTAATGTTGTTACTGGTGTTTTGAAGAGGTAGAGACCTCTGTGGATAATTCGGCTCCCAGTAAAAACCTCCTGAACAATGAACACTGAGGGAATTCTAACCAGGAGAAGTTTAAGCTGGTTACAATCTGCAAATTTTCCAGACAAATCTGTGAAATAAATGGTATCAATCCAAAAATGGTCCCTACACTCTCTGAACTTTAAAAATTTCAATAGCCAAAAACCAAAAGCACAATGTTTACTACATATTTATGATGAGAGAAACTTGACACACAGTGCTGAGCTGCATCTCAAAATAATCTCCAGGTTCTCAGGTTTCAGATGATGTGTACATATACCATCCCCTCTAAAAGAGCCAAAAATGGGTCTATGGTAGGGAGTACGGGGAGCAGAAGAAGTAAATGTGAGTTAATCAGGTTAGTTTTTTGATATAATACTGTCAGGAATCCCAACTCTTGGTTTGTTTTCATCTGGTTTTGTTTTCATGTCTCATCACTAACTCTCCTGTCATTTCAGATCATGCCTCCCTCTCAGCCCATTCAATCTGCTCATTACCTACACCTGATTTTCCCCACCCATCTCCACACCTGTGGCTCATTCTCCCTTCAGTCCTTCAGTATATATCAGTCCAATTTCCCCTGCCCTCTGCTCAATTGTCTTGTGTTTCTGCCAAGCTATCCAGCATACTTTCCCTTCTTTGCCTGATCACCTGTTTTGACCCTGCCTGCCTCTTGTTGGATTTGTTTGCTGGCTGGACTGATTTTCTGGTTTTGACTCTGCCTGAACTGCCTGATCTAGTAAAGCTGACTTTCCCTGCAACTCTATTGCCTCTTGGCAGTGCATTTGGATTCAAACCTGTACTGGTGAATCTTACAAATACTAGTTGAGTTTGCTTGTTTTCTCTGTCTGACAACATATATTTCATCTGCTTCTGCAGAAGCAACGAGTTTGTGATATTACTTGGTACAATCACATTTTGCTTAGCACAATTTAAAACATGAACACAGACCTCTAGTTTGAATCATAAAAAATAGATGCAATTTAAATTCCAATTGCAGTATTGGTCCGTAAAATCACTGTTCAGGCCTACTCTGTGCTATATATTCAAGAGACAGGCTCAAAAGAAAGAATAAAATACATAAATATGGTAATGAAACCAGCAAATGTATATAACAAACACAAGATCTGAGGTACAGGAGCACAGTTTGTACAAACCAATTGCTCTTTCCAGCTCAATATGAGATTTTCAGATAGGAAAAGCCTCTGATGTAATAAAACCAAACTCAGGTACAGGTAGCTGCAGCTCCAGCCTCCCCTGAAAATTGATTTTGATGTTTACTTTCGAATGGAAAATCTCCAACCATTTTGCATGCAGTCAAATGTTTTTTTTTTTCTTTCTTCTGCACTTCTGCTGATAGCAAGGTGGCCAGAATGTAAAGCAGCTCTGATTATTGATGTGTGTTGTCAGGCACGTTCTCCGTCCAAAATGAGACGTCTGTCCCATTAATCATTAACAAAGCGGAAGACGTGGGATGCCTCCGATGGAATGAAATGGGTAGTCCATTTGCACATTTGTCAACACAGAATACGTGTTCCCATGATGCTGGTGATTTTTCCCCCCCAGTTTCCTATGTTTTTATCTCTATTTTTTGATGAGGCCATTTTGCATGCAGACAAATGTTTTTCCTGCACTTCTACTGATAGCTAGATGTAGCCAGGAAGAGAATGTAAAACAGGCCTTAGTATTAATGTGTTTTGTCAGGGAAGTTCTCCATCCAAAAGGCAATGCCTGTCCCATTAATCATGAGCGCCGGGGAAGATGTGGGAAGCTTCGAATGAAATAAACCAGTCCATTTGCATTTTGTCAACATAAATATGTCTACCATGATGCTGATGATTCTTTATGTTCAGTGCTTTTGATCGCAGAAGGTGTTTTTACAGCAGTTTTTCCACATAGAGCAATACATTTTCTTCTTTATAGATGTGAAAATATGAGCCACAAAAGGAGATCAGAGGGCAAGGCAGCGTGTTTACTGCAGGCTGACGACACATGGCAACAAAACAGCTTACAGTGTGGAAGAATCCTCGGAGGATTTCAGAGATTTGGCACACAACTAGGAGACAGAACAGTTTCCTAGTGCAAGCGGTCCTATTCAACTGCATGGCATAAGGACGCTCTCTCTGTTTAATTTCTGACAATCTTTATTCAGACATCATGGCAGATCTGTTGCTACAGTACATCAACGAGACTGATTTCTTTTTGCTGTACTGCATGATTTCTCCACCAGCGTTAGTCAGATCCACTGAGGAGTTCAGTCTATGATCTTGTTCCAGATCCACTTCTGCATTTGGAGAAAATCCACTTCTGTCAAGAAGAACATGAAAAGCACACTGTCCTCTCCAGAGATCGACAGCGTTGCTTGTTTACTTAGACTTAAAACAACCTATGTTTATGTTCAGAACCATGGTGCGGCAGGAGGTGGTTTGATGTACTTATAGTGGAAGGAAAATTAAGACTGTCTGGGTCTGTATGGGTGGCGCAAAGTGTTTGACTTCAGCTCAGGAGACTGCAGTTTGCATCAGATCTTCTACCAATACCCTAATGTACTGGTGTCCTGTAGCCATGACCACAATTTGTCCTCATAAATGTAAGTTTTTTTATTGCTTAAATAGGTACTGATGGTCTTTTCTTAAAACTGGGCTACAGTCTGTGTTTGAAGGATATATCCAGGATGTCAAACTGACTCAGCAGCAACAACAGGTTCAAAAGACAAAGATAGTTAGAAGCTAAAGCCCAACTATAGGCTACAGATCACAGTGTAAAAGTGAACCACCACATCACTGCTGATCCACACAGAAGACAATGAATGTAAAGGGAAACTTTGCTGATATTGAACCAGCTGTGTGGCATCACAGTGTGTGCAGAAGAACAGGTTTTGGCTTCGTCCCTGTGCCACTGCCAGCACCCGGACCTCCGCCGCCGGACGTGCAGGATCTCCGGGGGAAGTCAAACAACGTTTATCTGCGCACAATGCGAGTTTCCCTGCTTCCCTTCATTGGTTCCTGTACAGCAGGGTCGGTCTTTGTTTCACTGTTATAATCATTACAAAGCAAAAGCAGCATGTGCATACATTCAGTAGGCTATATCTTCAGTAGCTAGCTAGCTAACCCTACACTTTTCAGGGTTTGATTTTGGTTAGTTCTAACTGTTTCGTCTAATATATTCCAGCCTGTTTTTCACAATACAGAAAACAATATGGCTCCTAATTCCTCTTCCCAAACTCTCCTATTACAGCTAAACAGTGCACTAAAATATTTTTCAGAAGACATTTTAGGCGAGAAATAGACAATACAGTAACAGAATCTTTGCTTATATTTGATCAGCCCTGTCTACTTTTATCGTTTAATTTGTGTCCATAGTGGATAAACAAAAATGAGGAAGTACAATTTGTGGTTCAGGCAACAGCCCCGTAGCTGGCGAAATGCTGAATTTTTGCTGCCAAAACTTCACTGGCAAATGAGCAGGGAGATCTGCGTGCTGGCAAGATGGATAGAAGTTTACTACACTTCCTGTACACATACTACCCACATTGTTATGGTACAAAGCTGGCTGACTATCGGCAAGTATCCCTTTAAATTGACCCAAAGACATGTCAGATCAGGAAAAAGCTCATGGATTGAAAAGTCTATTTTGCTGTTCAGATATAAGAACATATCAGAAAGCTGACTCTAACCCTCCACCTGACAGATACAGAGTCAATCAGCTCAGTGACCATAATACTGTATATCTGCAGGGTATTGATATCGCTGTTGATCAATACCAATGACTTGATGTGTCTGAGTGCTGACATTTCTGGCTTTCACAGCTTACTTTCTAGCCTGTGCTCTGTTCTGGAACAAAGACTCCCTGCCCCCAATGATCCCAATCTTCTCTCCCAACATATATGCAGCTCCGCAGTGGAGGAAAGTGCCATAAGTGAGCAACACATCTAAGCTGTGATGGTTAAAGCTAAAAGATCTACCTTTTATGTTGATATTGAATTATGTAATGTGACAGGGCTGCTAATACCACTCAACCCAATAGCCCACTCCAATCTGTGCAGCTTTCAGACACGTTTAGGGCTTTGATTTGATTTGCAAAATTTTTAGCCATGCTACAGGTGTGGCTCTGGGGATGGCAATATCAGTCTATCAGTCGGTTGGTCCATTGACTTTCCAGACTGATAAACTGACTTTTAAGTGTTTGAGCAAATACAGGCTTGCCCCTGATAACAGCTGGGAAATGAATGAATAAATCTGCATATGCTTTATGAACACATATATGCTGTTTTACCTCAGCGAATTACATACTCTAACCAACAAAAGCTCCAAAATGACCAAAAATCAAGATGTTGACATAAATCTGTGTTCATGAAATGAGCCGTTGCGACATCCAACCTATTTTTATAAAGCAACCTTCATAGCTATGATGTTTCTGTTTGTTTCAAGTAGTATTTGAGAGTTTAAGTTCACTCACTGCTCCAATACTGTTTTTATGTGCCATTATTTTTTGTCTCGTCAGCAGAGCAGAAATGAAGGTTACGATATTGTAACCTTGGTTCCATCTCATACAGACTCCCCCCTCTACTGGACTCTTTGGATACACTGGGTGGAGCCTGATGAATGATCGCCTTATCGCAACATAACATCGACCAAGCAACCCTGATCCCAGGTAGTATGAAAGTCAACTGGGTGGAGCCATGGCCTAACCTCGCAGGGCTTGAAAGACAAGCATAGACACCAGCAGGTGATTGGCTGATAGCGTCACACACCTTCTTATAGTGGGCTCTGCAGGTATTGGGGGAACGTCATGATTGCCTGCCTATGTTTACGCAAATTTCAGTGGGTGAATGCATGCTTGTGTTTGGAGGAGAATTAGCAATAGAGTCTAGTAGAGGGCGGAGCCTGTGTGAGACAGAGCGCAAGGTTTTTCTTAAGTCTTTATTTTAAACTCTCATCACAAACAGAATCAGAAGAAAACATCCCTAGAGCCAGTGCGACACAAGTGTGGGTAGAACAGAGCGTGAGATGGATTGACGGTTTGGTGCGGCTTTTGCAGTGATGCGGGCACTGCGCAGGATCGTCATGGTGAAGAGGGATTTCGATTTACTGGTCCCTCTACGTCCCAACCCTCACCCATAGTCATGAGCTCTGAGTAGTGACTGAAAGAATGAGATCGCGTGTATAAGTGGCTGAAATGAGTTTCCTCTGTGGGGTGTCTGGGCTCAGCCTTAGAGATAGGGTGAGGAGCTTGGACATACAGAGGGAGCTCGGAGTAGAGCTGCTGCTCCTTCGAGACGAAAGGGGTCAATTGAGGTGGTTCGGGCATCTGATCAGGATCCTCCTGGGCGCCTCCAGTTATAGGTATTTTGGGCACGTCCCATTGGTAGGAGGCCCTGGGGCAGACCCAGAACACACTGGAGGGATTATATATCTCATCTGGTCTGGGAACACCTCAGGGTCCTCCAGGAGGAACTGGAAAGTGTTGCTGGGGAGAGGGACGTCTGGGGTGCTTTGCTTGGCCTGCTGCCCCAGATAAGCGGATAAAAATGGATGGATGGATAAGACAACATCCGAAACACATTCATACAGATGGAAAATTGAGAAAACATAATGAAACAGCCAATCAGTCAAGTAGGTTAAATGCTCTCTATCTTGATGGAAACACGGCGACTGGCTCATTGATATGCCTGTGGTATTTTAACATGACTACTAGCCATACTCAAAGTCACCACTTGTCAGCCAGTTTTTTCATCTCATATCATTTTTATAAATATCCAAGCTTAATAAAACACAGCAGGCCCATCCAGATTTTTCCAGGCCCCCCCGTTAGCTACATTCTGGATCCGCCACTGTCTTGAGCCAAAAAATGCAAATGCCAAAACAGAAGCAGTACTTTGCATGCTGTTCGCTAGAACTTTCAGTCAGGTCTCTGCTGTTAACTAGCTTCCTCGTCTCTGTTATGAAAATGTGACATGTGTGCCAGTAACAGAGGAGGGAGGGATGGGCGAGACAGTGTAGACGAGGCTTGTGTAGGAGGAGATATTTTCTGTCAGTGTTATTACAAGTTGTGCTGGTCCCCTGGAGAAACTGATAATAGTTAATGGACATATGAAGATATGCAATGTATATGTCTAAAGAAGTCATGTTGAAGTGATTGTTACTTCAATGTGGTGTTAATCTCAAAAGAAACACAGAAAATCATTATAAAAGCTTTTTTTTTTTTTTTTTTAATGTTCTCTTTATATTCCCTTTAAAAATCAATGACATCAAAGGACCTCAACAACTTCTCATAAAGTTCCAGAACTTATACATTGAAGAAGCCAATGTGCAGGGAACAGATGGACTTTTTGGCAGACTTTTCAGTTACAGTGTGTGGGATTAAGACAGGCTGCATTAAATAACCTGAACCTCCTCAGTAAGAACAGCCAGCTCTGCCCTGTCTAATCTATTGCCACAGTGTTATCGGACCACTGCAGGTTGTTAATAATGTGAACCCCCCCCCTCCAAGTACTCAGGACCGGGCCGCCATGTGGACTGTTGGATGGACTCTGAGCCTTCTGGCTGTGTCAGAAATGCACCAACAGCGAGTTTGTTTCAGTCCCAGCATGGTGGCAGTGCTGGGGTCAGTAAGTGACAGGATCTGTTTGTGTCAGTAAGTAATACAGTCTGTTAGTCAGGGTCTAATGAACAGTGCATTAACATTCAATATGACAGTTTTATTGACCAGTTAAAATCACAGCAACAGTATCACATCTTATTTCCCTCTGTGGACTAGTCTGGTTTGAGATGGAAGCAAACAAGCTGGCGTTACTGCGGTGGCATCTCACTCGCACACTACTGTAATATATGGAAAAGGTTTCTCTTTTTAAGCACTTTTTGCCTGGAAATATGTCCAGAATTTTGATAATACGGTCATCGAATGCAATTGAATTAAAGGCTGTACTCATAAAAATAAACATGGAGTAAATTGTAATGTAAAAAAAATTAGCTGAGTTTAAATAGATTGCTAGAAGTCTTTTCAAGGCTGTGATGCTATAGTCTTGATGACAATATAAGAATGGGAATATCTGCAGGTTTTGGACCCTTCGGAAGGTCAAAATGACACTTAAACTTTGTGTATTTTTCTAATTTGATCCTATCCTAGGTTTTGTGTCCAAGTTTCTAATCGGAACCCAGATTTTTAAAACTGGTCTAGTATTGAGAGAGACCGCTACAGCTAGCAGCGGCAAAACAGGCTGCACTGTAATCTCTGCAAGCAATGGAGCTCCGTCGATTTATGTCCACTGAAAGTGCTTGTTTTTGCCACTGACAGCCTCACACGTGTCTCACAACAATATGGAAATGATCCCTACAGAGATAGATCATTTTGTTATAGAATAAGATCCTTTTTGTTTTACCAGAAGCAGCCCAAACATCACTATCACCAAATACACCAAACTCCATTCGAATAAACAGTAATTTTATCATTGTAAAACAAACTTTAGTCAAAGTTGACAGATCCAAAATAAAACTCGCAAAAGCCATCTTTGTTCATCTTCCCACTGTTCCAACAATCACTTAGTCTGGTTTTAATTTAAATAAACCCTTAATTCACCCAGTTAGATGTGAAAATATACTGGATCTATACACACTAAAATTAGTATTCACTTAAATGGAATTTGGTTATGCCAGTTTAGGTCTGTTTCTATTTAATCAGAAAGGATCTGAATCTTTCACAAAGAGGTCTGTGTCTTTACGATTTCTTTACATAATGCTGTCAGACACTTAGAACAACAATCTGAGCCTGTCAGTGGCAAAAACAAGAACTTTCAGTGGACGTAAATTGTCAGTGATAAATTGCCCGCAGGGATTATATTGCAGCCAATTTTGCCACTGCTTGCTGCAGCGGTCTCACTCAATACTAGACCAGTTTTAAAGACTGTCTCTTCCATTAGTCATTCTGACACGAAAACATGGGAAAAAGGGTTCAGGTTGGAAAATATCAACGTTACCTCTGAAGTACTGTGTTACTAAGTTAACGTACTTAGTCACTTTCCACCACTGTGTGCTTCAGATTCTTTATCATATGATGTCATTCAAGCAATAAAAATACAAGAAATGATGAATTGCAAGTGTTTTTTAATCATATAATATAAGGTAGAAAGTAATTCCTGCTAATTCCTTCCACTTTTCACACCCATACTGTTATTTTCCCCTTAGGCTGGTGTCATAACTAATTTCACACTGATGTTTTGAGTCAGAATAACTTCCACATTCACATATCTGTTAGGGAGCGCAACCAAAACATCTCTGCTTCCACTGTCAGTGAAAAGGTGTTCATTCTGTGAGCACAACGCATAAATCAGGCCGCAGATTAGTCTACACAGATGTCTGAAAAACAGCATCGTAGTTCTGATCAATAAATTTTACAGCCCACCATAAACATGTTATGGTCATTTTGTACTACAGAGGAGTGCACGTTTCCCAGGAAAATACCACCTAACTTTTCAAAGTCATAAGCTCAGGCATAAACTAAACAACAAATGATAAGAAGGATTTATCAACTGGCTGATGCTATAGGCGTCTGAATCTAAATGCCAATATCATTATCTTAATTTCAGAGATCAGTAATAAATAATTTCCTGCACAATCACTGATAAAGACATGACAAACAAATCGCTGCACGCGTACATGCAGGATGCTCTGGATTAGCCTTCACTAATGCAAAATGCCAAATACAAGATGTTTCTCCAGCCAGCACAAGCTCACACCTCTTCACTACAGCCTAAAACCATTTTGTGCTTACACATATAAAAATTCATACAGCCTCTCCAGGTGTTTGGTATCAAACTCAAACTCCTGACACATCAAAAAATGGCCTCTGTGGACACATAAAATGTGATTCTGCCTGGAGTATTCTGGCCTCTCTGAAAATACACAGAGTTAAAGTGTAAGTAAGGGGAACATTCATTGTGAGGGAAACACCTATAATTAGTGCTTTAATCATTATCCAGCTGCACGCAATTGGGAGAAGTGCACTACCAAAAGATTACGGTCAATAATGAGCATGATTAGGGGTCTCTGTGGGTTTGTATGGGTCTGGTGCACGCTGAAGCTGAGCTGCAGAAGCATCCTTTAACTACCAGCTTTTAAATTCATTTCATAGGGGGTATTTGCTAAATGTGCCACAAATTACTGTAAGGGGCACAGAAATTTGCCTCACTGCATTTTTTCGGTTTAGTTACTATGTTTAAAGGCTAAAGATGTAAATGAGCCTAGTCTCAGTTCATCTGACTTGCATAAAGTGGCTTTAAATAAGAGCTGATGTTAGGCTGTTTCAGACACTTGTTCACGTCTAGAAAGAAATGGCACACAAAAAAAAAAACAAACGAAAAACTGCTGCTGCACTTGTTATATTTGTCGGAGACATGGATGGATTACTGAACATGCCTACCGGGCACAGGCCAAGTGGCTGCCTGACCTCTTGGACCCCTGGGCCTGACTATTGTAAAGTCAAAGAGCTCAGTTAAAAGACCAGAAAGACAACAAGGACATGCAAAAGCACCATAAAGAGATATAACATGATCAGTGAGATGTGCAATGAAATACAGAAAGATGCAGAATGACTACAATGGCACCCCTTAACAACCACAAAAAGAAAAAAAGTACAAAACTACCACAAAGAGCCACAAAACAAGGACAAAATAAACCCAAAACGACCACAAAGAGACACAAAATGATCACAGAGAGAGGCAGAACAACCACAGAGACACAAAACAACACAAAAACATGCAAAACAACCACATTAAACAACTACAAAGACACACAAAACAACACAAAAACATGTGAAACAACCACATAGAGACCCAAAGCAACCACAAAGAAACGCAAAATAACCACAAAGAAATGCAAAATGATCACAAAGAAATGCAAAACAACCATATTAAGCAACTACAAAGAGACACAAAACAACACAAAAACATGTGAAACAACCACAAAGAGACACAAAACCACTACAAAAAGATGCAAAATGACTACAAGGAGTAGTAGAACAACCATAGAGACCCAAAACAACTACATAAAAGAACCACACGAAGATGCAAAACAACTACAGAAAGCCACCAAGAGACCCATGTTGTGCTGGCCTTTTACCCGTCTGTGCTCAGGTGTCCATTGTCTGATTATCCATTGTTCCATCAACAGGCTCTTCACTGCTACAGCAGGAGTGGCACTATAGCTTGATGCATTTAGCAATGTAGGATTTTATTTTTGAAGCTCTGCTGTGTCATTTTCTGACTCTGTTCATGTTCTCTTTGTGCACAGATAAAGTCACTGTACGTCAAAGAGTAAAATGTAAAAGTGCTGGTACTGCATAACAGTGAGTATCAGCCCACTTCAAGTACTGGAAAAATACATTTTCAAGCACAGGATGGAAACACAAAGGTAAATCACACACATTTCTGTCCTTTTGTCTTGTTGTGCTGAACAGGAAGTTACAGCAAAGAAACTTCATAATATGCAGCTATCGCCTTTAATGCTGTCACTGTCGAACAATTGAGACATTATCACCTTCTCCCTCTCTCTATATGTGTCTCTTTCACTCAGTATTTCAACCTATTATCTTCCATCTCCGTGTGTATCCAATAAAACAGGCCTGCAGATTTTACACCTGCTTTTCTCAGCCGTAAAATTTCTGATGCAGTGTTCACTCTGCGGTGATACATAAGGTGCAGCGGCTTTGTTATACATTTCCAATACCTCCTTTTATACTACGTGCCTCCCAACAAGAACGCCTTAAAATACATATTGCATGAGCCTAAACAAACTATTTCCAGTGCTGCCTTTCTTTTATTTTACTGGTGCAAAACCCCTGTGCAGTCCTAAAGTAAACACGGGATAATGCAATTTGACTTTAAAACAGCTGCAGATCCTAAGTAAATATTCTGCTATGTATGTGTATTAAGGTGGGGCTGCAACGTCACCTGTCTGCTGCTGTAACATCACCATTGAGATGGTTTTCTATGCGCCAGCTCAAATATTTGAGGAAGAAGTCACTTGATCTCTATAAAGTGACTCCTTCCTCAAACACGTCCTCATTCATCAGGAGGCGTGGTGCCCCCACAGAGACAAATGCAGAGGAATCCCACCTGACAGCCGGCTTTAAGAAGCCATTCAACCATTTAATTACCGCACCAGTGGATCGGTTTAAAGTGTGTCTGACATCTTGCTACCTGGATGACTAATATGAATCTACGAAGACGTTTCCTAAAGACATCTCTGTTCTTATCAACGTTAAATCCTGTAACTGAGGCTTCATCAGAGTCTGTTTGTCCTAAGGGACAGTTTGGATCTTTTGAAGTGGGGTTGTATCAGGAACTTATCCACAGTCAGTGTGTTGCATCCAGTAAATGTCTGTTTGCAGGCCCCTGTTTGGAGAAGCAGGCTGGAGTACCGCTACAGAAATTAAAAGTCAGCAACAAAATGTATTTTAGGCACCAAAAAAAAAAAAAAAAATCTGTGTCAGTTAAAGTGTGTGCTGTTATTAGAATATTTCACAGCTTAGCCATGACACAGACAGCCCTTACCAAAAGGAACTGAAGCTGTTAAACTGCACTCTTCAAAGCCAGACTCATTGAGAAAAACAGCAATTTAACATTGCTGAATACAGGTCCTGGTCTACCGCTGCCTCCATCAATTTGTTAGTATGTATTATTGTGTAACTTTGGCATTAGGGCTGCCCCTGACTAAGAATTTTCCTAGTCAATCAAAAGTCTTCATTACGGTCCATCAGTGGACTAGTCACCCGCATGTTTACGATATGAATGTAATGATTAAATGATATATTTTGGTGGTTTGAGTTGAAGGTGTGAGAAAGAATAGTCTCAGTAACATTGTTAACACTGTGCTACATTACAGAGAAATACAAACAGTACTAATGAACCTTCATTAATATAGGCCTATATTTTATCTCCAAGTGCACGTCACACACTGAGCGAGCCGCCTGTTAATGACGCTGTGGGCTAATGGGCATGTAGCTACTTCCATGTTTCACATGATACGTCATGTTTGTAGTGGACCAATGAAGATGAGTTTACATATCACCTTGGGCTGGTCCTTCACCTTCTCAAAATGATCCCACACTTTGGATTTCCTGCACCACATGTTATTAACTAGCCTGTGCAATAACTGCAGGTACCTGACTCCTGTCTGGTTGCTGAGCGTGGCCACTTCCTGTGTCTGTCCTTTCAAATTAAACTGCCACATGGTCCAGTCATATAGGTTTGGATTTATTTTGACAAGGCGCAGCTCCTCATAGAGTTTCACATTTTGTTTTTTTCCCCCTGCAACTAAGCGACCAATGAAATCTTGCCGACTAATGACCTTTCTGGTCGACTAACGTTTGGTCGACTATTAAGGGGCAGCCCTATTTGGCATTTAAAAGGATTAGTTTGGATTCACCAAAGTCATACAACAACACAAACAAACTTGCGGCAGCAGTAGACCAGCAGGCTCCTGTGTTTAATGAACTAAAATGACTGTTTTTCTCAATGGAGTCTGGTGGCTTTGACAAGAACATGAGTGTGAAACTGAAGCCGTTATCAGCCTTCCTGTCGTAACGGGCTGTCTGATAGAAAGGTAAAGCGGTGAAAATACCCTTAATATAGAGTACACTTACACTGTTCATGATTTAAGTGGATAAAACACATTTTAGTGTTGCCCCTCATCTACAGCAGTACATTGCTTAGCTTCCATGTCGTGCTCCAGGCTGTTTCTCCAATCTGGGGGCGCGCCCACTGACATCTACTGTATGTAATACACTGGCTATGGACAAGTACCTCATACAACCCCACTTCAAAAGATCGGCACCGTCCCTTTAAAATGGGATGAGGTGAAGCTCAAATCTGGGATAAGACGACAAATGAGAGATAGCAGGATGGGGCCTTGAGGTAGCCCCTGGAATGGTACCAAAAGTGGCCTGCTGGCAAGATAGTCTGTAATCCAGGACACCGCGGGGGCATCCACCTGCATCGCCCTCAGCTTATCCCCCCTACACAGCAGCAGTATGCTTTTAGAGGCACAGGGAGAAAAAGAAACGATCCTCGCAGTGCTATCACAGTCATCTAAATGGGAGGAAGAACAGTGGAGCAGCTGGGTGATGGCATCATCCACCAAGGGACGAGCCTGGAAGGCAAACTGAAGGAGGTCCAGAGAGTCTCAGGAGAGCTCTGGGATGGTCCAGGAAAAATGCACCACTATTCTACAGCCACTGAGTGGATTTACTCACACTCAAATAATCAATGTTAACCTGATAAAGGAGAGACTGCAATATTACCATTTAGATTTCTTTATCTGATTAGTTTAATGAGAGTAAGCATTTCATTATAATCCAAACTAGATTCCTCTCTGTTTGTGAATATACAGGGACATCAATAAAAATGACTTTTTATACATATTTATTAAAAACAAACAAACATATAACTCACTATACATACATCACAATTACTGCAGCGTCATCTGCTCACATAGATCAGATATAAATCCTAAAAGAAATTTGTGTCACATTGTGGAGCAGCAGCGGTGATGAAAGAACAAAGAAGAGAAAGTCCTGGGAAAGCTGTCTTTTATCTGATTCGTCCTTTCAGACCTTTACATCAGTTACACAAACCCATTAGAGAACCAAGTCAATGGATTAGAAATCACATTGATCACACAGATTCTCACTAATCCAATGCTGTGTTTGTATAAATCTACTGAAGGACTGCATACAGCGGGCCGACACACTACAGATGTTCAATGTCTCTGTGTGCGGAACAGTCTGTTACATCACCAAGTTCACAGCCATTATGTTTTCTTTTGTTCCAGTACAATGAAATGGGATGCACTCAGTTGTTCTTGGTGCAGATTTGCAATGGAAATCAATCACAGCCCTTTTCCACTGCAGGAACTTCAGAAAATTTTCATGTGCTCTGGGTTTGTTTACACAGCTCTCCACCTGCTTATGGGGACGTAATCCTTATTGCACTGCTCTTAACTTCAGTGCAACCACCTGATAGTTTCAAAGGTAGCCTGCAATGCTGTCCATCATGACCATTAACTGTATAAAATACTGGACGTAGCCAAACGTCACCCATCGCATTTGTGGAACCACTGTTTCAAAGTTGTGAATTGGCATGTTGGCCATCGCCATCTTGGTTTTTTGGAGTCAGGGGTGACCATATTTGGACGAGAGGGTGGAGATAACCCTAATGCTAGCTGCTAGCTTAGTTAGCAAGGTGAATTTACAGCTATGGTCAACTGTGCTAATGCTAATGCTAATTTTCACTGGCAAAAACAGGCTTAAATTCAACCTGTCCTGAAGTGAACATCCAACCCGAAGTCTTCAAGTACCCCCACTTGGTCAGTGATTTTAGCATCACACACCGACAAAAAAGGACATTCTTTCATGGCGCTGTGATCCGCCACCGGGGCAGCGTTAGTTTGTAATGCTGCCGGATAATAACAGAATTAAAGGTGCTAGAAATTCCTTATATGGTGGGTATGAGGAGCGATGGATGGGTCCAACAAACACCAGACTTCCACCCAGGACTGTCACCTTCTGGTATGAATGTTAACCTAACATTTTTTCTAAATCTAATCACGTGCTTTTATTGCAGAAGGAAATTCATGTAAGTACAGGGAAATTTTGAAAAAGACTGTATACATCTGAAACAGAAACTGTACATTTCCTGTGAAAATGAAAGTGCATTTTGAAAAGACACAATGCAACAGGAGTAAATTGACATTGCGTCCCGCAATGTCAACAACTGATGACGTAAAATTTAGACGTAAAAGTCCAATGACCAGTGAATGACAGTGATATTTGACGAGCTGGGAGTCAGGGTATGTTGGCTCTTTGTTTCTTTAAGCTCAATCAAATACTGAATAGGACTTTTTGGTGACCCGAATGTTACAAGTATACTATACGCCTATACTCTATTCATTTAGGGTTACGCCAAGGTTGTCGCCAGTCGCTGCACCCTTAATTATGCATAACTCTAAGCCTTTATAGCATCTAAATGGGGGAGTTATATAAAAATGTCTTCCCTGTACAGTTGTCATTAATGAGGAAATAAGCTATAGAGGCCAAAAGCGTTTTTGTACCAGGCTGTAAACATGTTTGAGCATTTTACCATGGGGCTCTATGGGCATTGAGTCGCTCTTGCAGCCAGCCTCAAGTGGCCATTAGAGGAAGTGCGGTTTTTGGCACTCAAGCGTTGGTTTTATTTTTCAGCCCCGGAGGTTTCAGCCCCTGTTTCTTACCAATCAGGCAGACGTATTGTCATCACAAGGACAGCCACAACACACACATGTTGAGAGCTGAACCTGAGTGGATTCATTTTCAATAAAATGCTTCAGCACCCCAACCCTATTATTGGAAGCCTTTTCATCATTTTAATGAAAAGCAACATTCAGAATTTTCAAATTTAAAAGGAGCCGGTTTGACACTTCATATCATTATGAAGGTGGAAGCAGTTCTGGTACTAAGAACATCTTATCATTAACTACAGATGAAGAATAACCAGCAAGTGCCACAAAGTGATTTGCCAGCGAGCCACTTCAGCTCGTGCGGACTGGATGAATATTTCCGCCTCCACTTTTCTCCTAAATTTCCTGAAACTCCCAGTCAGCTCAGACGGACTACTTTGCATAAATGTCAAACCAAAAGTCAAATAAATGTATTTCATTCCGTAGCACAAGGAAATGTGCAAACAGAACACTTTTATGGCTGAGCTATGGGACTGTAAGCGGAGGACACATTTTCACCCATTTGATTTCTCCAGAGCTTTTTCCTGGCAGACACATCTCTCATAAACAGAGTGGGGATCAGGACAGGGCTCATACCTAAAAAGGGCAGACATCTGAATGTTTCATGTGTTTAAGACCAGTGTGCTTTTAACACATTTCTATCTTTCTCTTATTACAAAAATGTCCCATTACTTTGGCTAACAAAATTATTCATGATGAACAGTGAGTGCGTTCGTCTTACTTGGTTTTTACTGAGTAATACTTAAATGTCTCCTTTTTATAAATGTCCTGGATTCTCTTTTTTCCATTCCTTAAAATTTCAAAGTGCTCAGTGCAAGTGGCAGAGCTTTATGATGATTGTGTGCACTTTTCGCTCAAGGAAAATTCCCAACTAGTTGTAGTACTCTGTCATTTTTTGCATTTAAATCCCGCGTCCAGCTGGCAGGCTGCTCTGTAATGTATGCTGATTAAAGCTGACAACGCGGAAGTTAATAATTGTGAAATATTATAAATCACATGAATATTCAAACTGTGTTAATAATAAATGAGAACTGAATAGTCTGCTTTCCAATCATGATAGCCTGTGAAAGCCAACAAACAAACAAGCACACACACACAGAAATAAATCACCTGTCTCTGTTATTCATAATAACTATAATAGTGCTTTTTCCATGTCTGTGTCTTATCAAATGGACAAATAAGCCCATTTCCAGAGTATTAGCTCTCCTCATAATCCCTCTGGATAATTACCTTCTTATGCACCAAACTCTGTGGACATGTTGTCCCCATCACACACCTTGGATCAGCTGTAATTTAGCTGCAGAATCAACAGCAGTATAAAAATGGTTTTAAAAAGCATGCTATAAACTAAATGAATTACCAGTTGCATTAGCTGAGCAGTTGTTGTGTACAAAGTCTGTTCCCAGTCAAATAGTGTTTTCCTCCTGTTAAAATCTGTAGAGCCCCCCTTTGTGGTATTTAAAGTGAAACGTTTGGTTCACATGTAGGGGCAAACACGTGTACGAGAAAATTGTCTTCAAAACAACACTGGCATGCTGCATGCTCTAAAACACAGCGTGTGAGCAATATTAACTGTCACAAGAGTGAACAGCACTCATGTTCATGTACGTTCAATTTAATGCTCACCAAAAATAAGTACATTCAGTGGACATGTTCTTTTGGCACATTCGTACACAACACTACTGGCAGCTCTGTGAGGCTGCACCACAGCTATGAGCTAAGTGCTAATATTAGCATGCTAACATGCTTACAGTGTAGCAGGTCACCACAGTTAGTGTGTTACCATGCTAACAACACCAATTAATTACCAGCAAACTCAAAGTACAGCTGAGGCTGATGGGCATGCCATCGGTTTTGCAGGTATTTGCTACGTGAAAAGTCAGGTGATCACCAATGTCATCAGGCTGCATCCTGTTGGGACCAGAAATATCTGAACCAAATTTCATGACAATCTATCCAATAGTTGTCGAGATATTTAAGCCTTTACCAAAGTGGTGGAGTGACCCAAAAACTGATATGTCAACAAGGGCATACGTTTTCGTTCATAGGTGTTTTTCCTGCTGGCCCCGCCCACAAATTCCTGCTTGTCTCATTTACAATTTTAAAGTCACTTTTCTCTGCTCCAGGACAGTTTTACAAATATAAAAATCAATTATAGAAAGAGTCATAAGTGACCTTTTTGCAGTTTGAGGTGTCCTGTCAACAGTTTTCAGATGTTTTTTCAACCTGGTCTCACTCATCAAAATCTGCCGATTTGGGCAGTGACTTGTGGTGTCAGATAGTGACAAAAAAAGCCATCCTTAAATGTCGGCATGATACCCCAGCAGGTTGCTGTTATAGTTTAACGGCACTCAAGTGGTGTCATGGGGAAATATGGTGGGACAAGAGCAAAAGTCAGGGTGGCAAAAGTCCGAGAAGGGTGGGTGGGAGAGGTGGTGGATGGGTCCAACAAACACCAACTTTCACCTGGGAGAGCAGTGTTTACGTCCCAGATTCTAACGCCAAACCCTGTTCTTTTTTCCTAAACCCAACCACTTGTGTTTGTTGTTGGAGAGGGCACATATGAAATGGGGGTTCCCCACTAAAATGTATGCCTATGAACTATTGAAACTGTGAATATACAGTATTTCGATATGTCTACACTTCATTCTCTTGTATGCTCCTTATCAGCTGACATACAGCTGATACCGATATATCTGCACTAATGTATTGACCAGTCCAATTTATCAGTATAGCTCTACTCAACATTATGTGAAACAGGAGTAAATTTTAAGGGGACAATAACACAGACGTTGATATCTGACAGAGAGCGGTTGTTGCTATGTTATAGCTATCGCTACAGTGGCTGGATAATGACGTCTATACCATAGCTTTGAAAGTTTTTTATGTTTCTTCCGACTGTGTCTCTGTTCAGCAGACAAACTTGTTATGAGATTCTCAGCTGAAGACTTGTGTTTGGGGCATATTTATTTTGCCTCCTGCATCCTGTCCTCTAGATAAATGTAGAGCACAGAGTGGGAGGCCGTCTTTGTTTTGATTTGGATTCGTCACTCTCTGCTGTGCCTGCAGGGGGTGCTATTTTACATAAATCTTACATAATCTACCTTTGAGCTGAAAAGTGGAATTTCTGGGGATTTCTTTCAGCGACAAAATATCAGCTCGAAGTGCAGGTCTTATCCTCTGGAGAAGACAGTTTTAATATTTAGCAGGAAATGTATTTTCCATTTTCTGTCAGCAATCTCTGTTTGGCATGCCATACCTTCCTGGAGCTCATATATTATGAGTCAACTTATCCCTCAGTGTACTCTAAATAAGTAGGGTGCTTTTAGGGTGCTTCAAAGGTTTTTTTGCTGGGCTCTGAAGGTTCTAAGAGGAACCCTCTGAGGCTGCTCTCCAGTGTTTTGAAGTATTATTTGCCTCTCAGCTTACCTTTCCACTCACATTAACTTTTAATACAGCTCCAAAAGGCACCGGAAATACTTTTTAAACGTAAAGTCTACTCTTGTTTGGTCCCGGGCAGCCCTGGCTTCACAGTGATGCATGCTGGTGTGTGGCGGTCTGACATAAAATTTGTACCTCCTCTGTGTTTTAGGCCCTTGTCAGAAATTACGTCCCTCTAAAATATTAACCACAATGATGTTTACTGGGATTTTACATTATGAATCAGCCTGAAAGGTGAATAAACTGGGTTCTGCAGATGAAACACTGTTCAGCCCTGCCACTAGTATACACATCACTTCAAACCACTCCAGTGTGCAGTCATGCACATCCCATACCACTGATCAATAAACAGTCATGAGCAGAAGGGACCCTTTGACAGGCTTTGATCACGGTTCAGTATTTGTGATCATGTCTCATGTGTGTGAAAATACAGGATCAAAACAGCAGTGTGTCTCTGTGTAGCGTTAATGCCTGCCTTGTGACCAGGGGCGACAGGGATATTTGAGAGGTTCTGATGGATGTAAACACTGACTGTTCATTAGTTATACAGTCTGTATTAATGAGAAAATGGAGAAGCAATTTATTTTTTGGCCGAGTTAATTAATCAATTAGCTTTTAGTTTCTCTTTCTCTGAAATTAAAGATGAAAAGGTTGAGTCTTGATGAATGTTGCTCTTTCCTCAATATCCGACTTCTCTGTTGATTAGTATGATTAGCAGCACTTCATATGGTACGGTTTTAATTGCGCTCTGCCTTTTAAAAAATGGAGAAGGCTGCTTTTAAAATGCCAACATGTTCCCACTCGACAAACGGCAGCTTGGTCGGTGACCAACACTTCAAAGTGTGGCGCTCTAGGCACCCCTGTAGCATCAGTGTTGGACACTCAGGGACAGCTTGTTACATGCATAGTGTCTTTTCATATAAACGTCCGTGACCACAGCAAAATAGGTTTTGTCACCAGGTCCAGTAGGTGGTAGGAGCTCAGCCCATAGGGACTTGGCTTGGGTCATCGGTTCAAGTCTCCATCCAGACCAGGTATGGAGCTTGTACTGGTAGATGGAGAGGTGCCAGTTCTCCTTCTGGGCACTGCTGACATGGCCTTGGGCAGAGCACTGAACCCCCGCTGCTTGGGGCGCCTGTCATAGGCAGACCCCTCACTCTGACATCCATTTAATGCAGAGATGTATAGGCACTGTTTGTGTATGTGTGTGGATTTCAGGGCTGCATGTTTATGACAATACAGTGAAAAAAATTGAATTTTCTCTCGTGGATTAATAAGTATATTTACTACTTCTTCTTCTACTTTTTCTTCTTCTTCTTCTTCTTCTTCTTCAAAACTACTTTAGGCACAAGCAACAAAACCAGTTGGTCAGGTTGGAAAAAGATAATGGTTTGGATTAACATAAGTTATGTAACTTAAGCAATTTAACGACTGTCATGTAAAGTATGTCACGTGACATGTATGTCATGCTAACTTTATAACATAATGAAAAAACCTCAATATTTTACACAGGACACAAACACCAGTCTCCTGGGTGAAAGTCCTGTATTTGTTGACTTTCTTGCTCTTTATACAACATCATTACAGCTGATGGGTTTACACTGGAGTTAGCTGAAAGCCCAGGTACGTATCATACCAACACGGACTCACAGCCAAAGTTGTTGAAATGCGGCGTTTGGACAGTGACTTACGGCGTCAGACACTGACGAAAAAAGCCATCCTTTAATGTTGGCATGATATGCAGCAGGTTGCCATTATAGTTTAACAGCGCTCAGCAGTGTCAGGGGGAAATGTGGCAGGACAAGACCAAAAGTTAAGGCTGTGAAAGTCCAGGTAGGGTGGGCAGGAGGGGCTGGTGGATGGCAAGTTGACACGGTGTTCCAGAACGTCAACAACCAACGCACTCAAGGTACCTTGTACAGCGTATCTGACCAAACGTTGATATGTGATGAGGTCAGAGTGAGAACGTGTTGCTCATACAGACCCCAGACAGTACTTCGTGTTGTGTGTCATAATCAGATGCTGACTTCCACTGACCAAGCTGTCACATTTGATGCCCTGAGAGTGAGAACAGGTGACTGGACAAGTTTGGAGATATTCTTTATTTTTCTCACAGTCACCACATCCTATGAAAAGACAAAAACCAATAATGAGTTGCCCCTTAATGTTTAAAGCCGACGTCTTTTACGTTTTTGCTTTCTGATACAAGGCAGCCAGAGCACCTTATCAATGTGGCCACAATTAATAAAATATTTGAGTGATATTTTGGCAGTGGCTGTGTGAGAAATCCAATCATGGAGCTGCTAAGACTACAGCACAGCCAACCAGGGCAGGAATCTCACCTGCAAACACAGCTGCCATGCTCCTCTGGCTGACCTCGACATCCTTCTGGAAATTGCATGCCTATTGGCAAGGCCGCATTAAAGTGCAACTGGCCCCAGGGCTACAACATTTTCAAGGGCCTCCCAAGTCCCCCAAGCACCATAACAACTCAACTACTGCCCAGTCCAACCTGCACAAACATCAGCCGATGATGCATCAACGGTCACTCATGGCTGCAGTTAAATTTAATGACTGTTGTGGCACCAAGTACAATCATAAAATAATTATTACAGGGCCATAGTGAAGCAAACGTGCTTGCAGTTCACGTGGTGTTTTATTTTTCTCATTTGGTGACCAGAGGGATGGTTCTGTTTCATCCTCTCATCAAAGTTGGAAACATTGAGACTTGTTTTAGATGCAAAGGGTGAGGCAGGGCCAAAGTGTATTCTGCATTTATGATACAGACATTGTGTCACCAAAAGGTACAGTGCTAGACTTTAAGAAAAGGCCTCTTGTATTTCACGTTTTTTTTTTTTTTTTTTTTGAAAAAGAACCAGTTGGTTGACAGTAAATGGGTGCAAAATTGCCCCGATGCAGGTCAAGAGTTTCACCCCTAAAATGATGTACTTCCAGGCCCTGCAGCTGATCCAAATCTCTGACCTTGACTTGTTTTGTCAAACTATTTTCAATGTTTTAGGAATTTAAACAAATGACCAATACTCTTGCTTTTCTGGTGAGGACAGCTTCATTTAGTATTTCCTGTTGGAGTGGGAAGTGTCGTGTTTTGATTGTAGAGATTACAATCAGCTACCTCAGAGTCAATCACAGAAAAGGGATTAATCAAATGTGAGGATTTTAAAGGAACCTGATGGGAGCAGAAGGTGCTGATAGATAAGCACATGTGTATTAGAGGCTTTAATTTATTCACCAAGCAGGGAAATATGCAGCACTTTTCAGAGATCTACTCTTTTTTTTTCCTGCAATAAAACAAACGAATGGCATTCTTTTCATTCAGTCAGACGCATACATCCTGTGAATGTCAATGCTGGACTGATTCCATCAAGGTCAATGTATTAATTGTCACAGTTATTATTATATATCATGAAAAGCAACTCACCCTCGGGTCACGTTTCAATGGGAGACCATCTTTCATGAGGGGGGGAGGTGAGAATATCAGCGCTGCACAGTCGGGAAAAGCGCGAGTGAGTGGTGATTTTCATTTTGCTTACTTTCATCACATTTTCCACAGAGCCTTTTGATGCACACAGGAGGCAGTGGGAGCAATAAAATAAGTTCATTCAAATGTGTAGATAGCAAAGTGAAATGGTCAGGATGGATACAGGAGATCAGTAGCCACTAGAGATAAGGAAAAACTCAATAATAGTGGTATTATCCCTTAAGCTGATTACTAGCCCCTATGAGATGGCGAGGCCTAATCTGACAACGAGATTGCGCGTGTTTACTTGGATGATGAGAAAGTTATAGGTGTGATTCACATCTTTTCTGGATCCAACAGAGAGACATTTTTCGTTTCTAAGAGCTTGGGTCATTTGATTACCTGGAGGTGAGGATCTGTCTGTTTCATTTCCTTCGCTCTGTGTTCTTTTCTGCAGCGCGGCTTTGATGGCAACATCTGTGGCACGAGCTTCACAGACAAATTTAGCTGTTTGATCAATGAAAATGAAAACTACACAGTTTGAAAGCCACACCAGGCAATAGTTTGTGCTTCCATTTGTAAGAAATGAGATGAAGTCGGTCACGCTGTGAGGCTCAGCGGGTGAGTTCAGCACAACAGTGAATCAAAGGTGGAGGAACACCAGCAGCTGCAAATTCGACTCTTCACTCGGTCGATGTAGGTTTTATGGTGAAAACTGGACTAACAGTATTGTCCATACAGCTTGCCTCTATACTTCCTGCATTAACATGGGAATTTAGAAGTGTAAATGCTTGTTCAACTCTTTAGATTCTCTACAGTCGGGCTGACGTTAAAGTGATGAAAGAACTTGAAGCTGGAGAAGGCAGAAAAAAAAGATGTGCTTCATATAGTAACGCAGTCTTTCCCATACATTGATTTATTTATTCTTATTTCATGGTTGAGCTGCACACAGTACAATCGCTCAGCTCCTCCTCGCCCTGCTCTCTGTCTCTCTGTTTATCAGACCGCAAATGAGACAACAATTAGCTAGCTAGTCATCCTATAGTCCCTCCACCATGCACCCCACTGCTGTGGTCTGCTTTGCCTAAAGGAGAATGGTGTCACGATCCTGGGCTTTGGTTTCATATTCTGTCATCTTGTGGACTTTGTCTCTGAGTTTACTGTTTGTGTTCCTTGTTTCATGTTGTTTAGCTCATGTTTAATCTGCTTCCTGTTTCATTTTGTAGGTTCTCTCCCCATGTGTCATGTCTGGTTTTACTTCCTGTCTTTGTGTGTTTTCCCGCCTCTTTTTTTTTTTTGCCACATTAGTCTCGTTAATCCTTGCCTTTTCCCAGAGTCTTCTCTTCACACCTGGTCTGTATTAGTCTTGTCTGCTCCACCCTTGTTGTCAGTCAATCCCTGTTTCACTCCTTTTGCCCATGTCTTCTGTCTCCAGCTGTGTCTCGTCCTTGTGATTAGTCTTCTGTGTATATATACCTGTGTGTACCGTCTGTGTACCTTCTGTGTTCATCATTCCTGCCATCATCCAGCTTCCATCCCTGGTCTTCATGTCTTTTCCTGGTTGGTTTTAGTTTGGATTTTTGTTCTGCTCCCAGATGTTTTTTTGAGTTGCCTGCCCTTTTGGAAAACCTTGAACAGCTACATTAAAGCTAGCTTTTTGTTTAAAAACTGCACACCTGTCTGTTTGATCTGCATTTGGGTGCAACCCTGAACTGAAACTATAACAAGCGGGATGCAGCTCGGTAGACAAACCTTTGGTCAGCGGCTGTAGCAGCACAAAACCCACAGTGTCACAGCGGTCTGGTTGCCAGCCAACCCGATCTCAACAACCACCGACTTTCACCTACGAGGCCAGTGTTCGCTTCCCTAAAGATTGTAGAGCCATACCCCGTTCGTTTTTCCTAAACCCAACTACGTGTGTGTGTTGAATAAACGTAACTACGTGTGTTTGTTGCTGAAGGAAAAAAGAAAGTACATTTGCGGTGTTGTATCGGCACAGTGCGTTAATTTAAAAAAGAGACTGTATGCAAACTGTTTCCTGTGAAAATAAAAGTCTACTTTGAAAACAGAGTGCATGTAACAGGCTGAATTTGACAACGCGTACCAGAACGTCAGCAACCAACTCACCCAGGATACCTTGCATATTAATATCTCAATGTACAAGGTACCCTGGGTGCTGATGTGGTCTGTGGTTGGGTTGAGTACGGTGGAGGCTCTTGCTATAGTTACCTGGCTCCAGTTAGCAGAAGGCTTAACTATAAGCATCATTTTCTCTCCATCTCCAAAACATTTTGGCAGTATTAATTGTGCTTTATTTGCTGTCAGATTCGTCCTCATTTTTTGGGTTGCTTTGCAGTGTAGGCAGCTGTTGCCAACGCTGGAGTAGCAACTTTCTCTGCAGGATTCTCCACCACTGAATCAGACTTTCACTGAAGGGATGTGCATTAGCCTGTTACTGGGCAGCTGGAGAGGAGAAAACAGAGCCAAGGGAAGGTGCAGAAGTCTAGTTTCTCTCAGTCCACTTGAATAACAATATGCTCAAAGTTTGTTGTGCCTAAAAGATGGTGCAGAGATGACATTTTTATGTAGACAAATACAAAAGTTGGAATCTGAATGTATTGAAAGCCCCTTGAGATGTAGCGTCTCATTCTCAAGGGGGTCCTCTAGACACAAAGACAAAACAAAAGCATACAGACAAAACTGCATACATAACAAACATACACTACAAACACACAGATCCAGACATCTCGCTCAGCATCTCCCACCCACACCCACCACCCTCAGCTGTTGTACAATAAAATTGGAACTGGATACTGTGACCTCGGATAGTTACATAGCAGTTTTCAGTACAACAACTTAAAAACATGAGCAACTTATTTTGAGATGTGAACATAAAGACGTCCTGAAGCAGCGGAAAGAGACAACAGATCGCAAGAAAAGAGGAAGATTATTCCAGTCTTCTTTTCTTTATATTATAATATAGAAATAATAGTTAGTAGTTAACATGGCCCTGCGTCCCTTGACAAAAAGCCAATGGGATTTTTCCATTAGATTTTGGATTACTGCAGAAAATAAGCTCTGTGGCAAAAAAAGTGATACTTAAAAGTTTTTTTAAGCAAGACAATCTGATATTTGAAGTGTAAATAAAATTTGCAGCGGTAAAAAGCTAACGTTAGGCTATAAACGATTTACAGGTGAGGTGCTCAGCAGTGGGGTATTTTATCGTTAAATAAGACATGAAAGTCTCTCAAGCTTGTGTTTACCACAGGCATTTCAGGCATCTAACCAAAAACACATTCAGAACAACCTGCTGAATTTAAGACGAGAAAACCCTGAGTGCTAAAATGCTAACTCATTTCCTGGTTTTAGAGACGCTTTCCTGTGGCACCCAATGGTGCCCAAATAATACTGTCTAAGCATATCAAGGTCATTTCACTAAATCAAATCCAAAACTAATTTATTTTCTCTATAAAGTTGAACTAGATCCAGTCATGCTTTAGGTGCAGCTTTTAAGTTACAGTGTCAATTTGTTACAGCTGAAGTTCTTACTGGTACCAGTACAATATGTGAACACTGGGAAGGAGGACAGCAGAGGTCTGTACTACGAAGCCAAAGCCTACAAAGCTGGTTATCAACTAGCTCAGTCAACTCTGGGTTTAGCTATCCAGCCATGAGCACATTCATGTGAAAGAGGCGGGGTGTTAATTACGAGTGACATCATTACAGGCATGAATGAAGGAGGCTGCTTCATATCAGATGAGATGAAACATTAGTAAATAAATAGTAAATGTGTCATTCATAATAACAGGAGCTGATTAACAGTGTGTGGATTATTTGACTCATAAAATATGATCTGTTTTATCCTAGTTCTCATCACACAGGTGTCTCATGTTATTTTGAGCTGCAGTGATGAATCAGAGTGTCAAATATCAACACTGTCACTGCGGACTAAAATAATCTTTGCATAAATTAAATCCTGCTAAAATCATGTGTTAAGTGTGTAAACGATCTCTGTGTTTGTTAGCAGCTCTGTTTTAAAACCAGTGGAAACAATGAAATGATTCGACTGACCTAAAACAACATATAGACTCCTCTTTTTTACCTGAGACTCTGGACATTTGTCCATGGATACTTTTTTCTTCAGGTGATCTGACTGGTCAGAGGTCGGGGTGTTGACAGACTGTGATCTGATAATCTGAGCATAAGCTGCACTGGAGCAGATTAGCTGGTGATTTATCCCAGTTAAAAGAGAACCAGCTTCGTAGTACTGAAAGCCCAGAGTTACCTCGCTAACTCCAAATCCTGCATTCGTAGCACAGGCCTCAGGTTAGGAAATGAGGTGGTAACATAAGGTAAATGTACCAATATTAATATTATTTTTTTAATAGTAACTACAAAAACAGATAGAAAAAACATAATATCACTGCATTGCGGTGCAGAAAATTGTTCCACAGGATGATTTTGATAAAGATGTATTTCCTGTGGCAAATTCTGAACAGACTGTCATGGATGGCCTTCGTTTGTTTGTGCCCAGAGTGAACACATAAAAGCAGACATGTCATTTATTTTTGGTGTTTTGACTAATTGCAATTTTGTTTGAGATTTTCCACAATTAAAGTACATTATCAACTACTTTCATCCTGCATAATTACCTAATGTTTTGGTTGATTGTAACAAGGGATCCCGTGTCGAAATCTAATAGTAAAAGCTTTATTATTTTAGATCACAGTGTGTTCACAGCGTGCATATTCTCAGTTAGGTTTTTAAACAAATGACCACAAAGTAAAACTAATTAGGTATTTATGCACTGTGGTAGAACTAAAGATAAATGCTGGACATTCACCCAGTGCCATGATGGACTAATGTGTGGACGCAGACAGAGTGCTGAAGCTGCTGCTGTTTTACTAACGTGCTGCTCTCACTATGCAGGCGGTGTAGACAATGTGTGACAGGTTGATCCGGCCATGTTCACCAGTCTGCAGCTCTGACATTCGCTTTTAATTAGAAACACTGTTTTCCCTCTCTATTTATTCCCCTATTCTCTTTTACTGTTAGCTATGGAATTAAATCTGTGGAAGTGTACATTATCCTGAATTTATCAAATAACAGGTAAACATAGGGGAAAGTGTTGAGTTTGTGTTAACGGCAACGAGAAAACAACAGGAAATTAAAACGGGAGCATTTCAGAACAGGGGAACAGGGCCTCTTAATAAAATAAGATAAGATGTAAAAAGATAAGATTAACTTGATAAAAGCCTGTTTTAAATCTGTTTTCTCTGATGTTAGGTAAAGCGAGAGAAATATGGTGGGCAGTATTTCAGAATTTATAGTGTTTAATCTACAACAAAACTACATTATTTTACCCCACTTTTTGGAAGTGAATGAAAAAAATATAAACCATAACTATTAACATAACATCAACATGAACATAATTAACTGGCAGCCCCAGCACATTTGGTGCCCTTGGCTCAACAGTCAAAGTACTGCGTGTTTATTACCAAAATGTAAATAAACATGAAAAAATAAGATTAAAAAAATGTCCTGATTTGCTTTCAGTATTATGTTGTACTTGTGTTATAATAATCATGTAAACCAATAAAAAAATACAAATAAAAAAATAATAAAATTACAATAAAAACTAATATTTTATGATAAAATAATAATAAAATGTACAAATTAACTTTCTAATTCAACTATGCATGCACAGAGTTGAAATGTCGCCGAGAGCCAAGACTGGTGTTTTTATATTGGCATTTCTTTTATTTTTTGTTGTTATGTATTCTTCTTTTGTGCCAGGGAAACACAAAAATCACACTCAGAAAAACAAAAACAGTTTTACAGTCATTCAGTCCTTCATGACACTACCTTTGAATGAGCATAAATCCAATTAAATACATGTATGAAACAACCTTTAACGTGACCTTCTTTCACATGAAAAAGGTCTTTTAAAAGATAGGCAAAAAGCCTTTTCACTATAAATGATACATCATAATTTTCTCTGTGATATCTTTTTTATAGTGATTAGAAAACATCAACAAATATCTCCTTAAAACAGCTGAACACATCATGAGAACGTTATAACTGACCCTCGCCCAGTGCTAATTTTTACTGAATAGAGCTTTAACACTTCTAAATGTAAACTAATACTAACTGTGAGCTGTTTACTGCGGCCACCAGCTGCTTAGAGGTAACGATAACTAGCTGCTAACAGCTAACAGCTAACTTAACAAGCTCTCCTCCTGCTGATTTCAACAAGGATTTTCTTTCTCTGGAATGATACAGAGTGTTTCGGGGTTCACGTGACATGGGGCCCGGGGGGGCTGCAGGAACCCAGATAAAAAGACCTATCTGTTATGTAGTAGGCTTTGCTATGTAGTTATGTTGTTGTGGCCTTCTGTCATATTTCAAAATAATAGTAGTGACAGTATTTTTTCTTCCTCCATATGTGGCGCCCCCTATGGATGACAGCACCCTTAGCATTCACATATACTGCCTATGCCACAGGCCGGCACTGTCCTCGAGCCATGTTTGAGAAATTACCCCATTCATTTAGAAGCTGGCCTGTGTAAAAAAGAAAAGTAAGAAAGAAAGAAAAGTACATTATATTGTATATGTAAAATAAACACCAGGCTGCCACAAATTCCTTAAATTGTCAGTATATTTAAAGCATTTTGTCTTTAGCTCTTCATTGTCACAAATAAATACAATACATATAAAACACGGGGGCTCCGGGGGGGAGCTGGCCTAGGGCACTGAATGTGTTAGGTCCGGCACTGGGTATGTGGTGATGAGAAACATTTCTACATGTTCATTTTAATGATCCAGGTATCCCATAGTGCCCCACAGTGACTGTAGCATTTTCTCTTGTATCCTTCATCATCTCGTCTTTGCTTTCATCAACATTGTTTTACTGGTGCTCATTAGTATTTTATGGTACATCTCTTAAGTACACCAAAATGGCACTGTAATTTGTGGCTCTTAATATAAACCATCGGTCCTAAATGCTTAAATTAAACTGGGGCTTCATACATCTTAAATATGCTATTATTTAAAAGGCTTGGATTAAAAGAGGAAAACAAGATGATTTCCAATTCCGTTAACACAGCCTGAAACACAATGAAAAGTGTAATCACAGACTGGACGTGATACAGCAGCAGGATCTGGCCAAGATCAGGAGGTTCCTCTGAGATGAATGACTGTGCAGAGAGAAGCTCATCGGGGAAGCGAGGAGGCCAGCAGCAATATTAACAACTGCAGAACACACTGTGTGCTAGAGCCTTTGCCGCTTCGTGGATATTGCATGTTTGCAAGGTTTCTGGGCTGTGTGGTCAGGTGGCAAGACAGACACCACTTTCCCCTAAAAATAAAACTCAGTTCATCTTAATTATGCAACACGGTGCACTCGGTGTCTCGAAATGACGCAGAAAGGCGTCTGAGGGTCAGACGAGTTTGAAGTTTCTGGTCTTAATGCTGAAAGATTTGATGAGGAGCCAATACTGCAATTTATAGTCTGATTAGCTTCTATATTCTACTGTATTATTCTACATATATTCTATCCAGGGCTGTATTTGTAGTGTACTTATTAACCAAGATATATTTTGGACTAATCAAAATGACAAATGTATTTTTTATATAGTGATTTAAGAAAATAATGCTTACAGGTTCAAACCAGTTAGTCAAAGAAAAGTAAATGTTTCTAGTTTTCTTGTAAAAAGAAAGGACAGCTACCTCACATGTATTAAGGCATTACATCTGTGGCACACCATTAATCAATAATGTCAGCAGCTGAAACCAACAGTTGCTGCAGTACAGGTTGTTGACACACTATCAGCTTGTTAATTACGTGAGTCAAAGTTTAAATCACTGCTTTTTAAAAATGGCAGTCTGTCACATCCAGATTTTGATATAAATACAATTTATTGTTCAGCCCCGGGGCTTGTGCTCGAGGTCTGACACCACATTTTAAACACAGTGAAAAGTGAAGAGATGTTAAACAAGGACACACAATGCCGCAGACACCAATCACCCTACACAGTTCAGCAGTGTTGCAAAGAGGAGCTGAGGGAGCGAGCCTGGATCAGTGTGTCATCTGTGGACATTTCAATGTCCCCTAATGACCTCTGAGGACACGGCTATGGAATAGTGACTGAATAAATGGCTGTGCAAACACATGATTAAATACAGAGCTGCTGATAGGTATTCTAAAAAGCATTGCAAAATGATTGAGGGTAAGTAAACTCACCAGTAACCATTTAGTTACTGGCACTGGTGTTCTTTAAGTGCTGTGGTGCTGTATCATGCTACAAGGCTGGACGGGGGCTCTGGTCAGGGTGGAAGGGAAGATAAATGGCTTCAAATACCAAGATATTTTGGGGGGAAAAAAATCAGCTGCCCTCTGGAACAAAAACACAACGCTCAAGTCAAAGAAGAATTCCATCTTTCAACTTGACAGCAAACCAAAGCGCACAGCCAAATCAACCACCAGCTGAGACAAAAGCAGAATCTCCTCTCTGGATTTTTACATTTGCACAAACTCTGCGGACTGATCCAAAGAGAAGTGAGCTCAGAGAAACCCCTCTCAGTCTGAAGAGAGGAGTGGGGGGACCAATCATGGATTCAGATGGACTCAGATGGTAGAAGCTTATCCAAAAAGGTCATGCTTGTTATCAAAGCAATAAGCGCGGGGAGTTTTCGTTTTCCATTTTTAATACATTGTCAGAAATTAGCTGCTTCTCATTTTCTTACCTTTAGCTCGTTACTTCAGCATATCCACATGAAAATGGAAAAAAATCTAGTTTGATTTAATAGGTTTTCATGTCAGCCTTCAAGGCAATAAAAAGTAGAAAATTAAACAGAGCCTGTAGACTTCAGATATCCATGGTGTATCCACACACACGCCAGCCTGATGTACTTCCAATGCAGATTACAGAATTACTGAAGACAGTAATTATTCATAACCATTATAGAAGCCAACCAGCACGTGTGTGGTGCTCTGATGAAGACGTATGCCCATTCTGATGCGCTCGAGGACTTTCTTTGGAAGTTTTGGCAGGGACGCACAGAAAACTGTTCAGTGAATTAAAAGAGCAATGATTAATTCTCAGTATAATTAGAAACAATCGCTGTGAATGTATGTAACATATACAATATGTAGAGGTTCAGCTTGTTGGAGCAGTTTAACATTTTGGGAAATGAGCTTATTTCCTTTATTTCTGACAGTGAAATTAGAAAAATCAATCCTATTTCTGTGCATTAAAGCAGCTGAAGAATACTTTCAGTTTCAAGAGACTACATGTATGTGAAAAGGGGGCACAGGTGATAATTACGCGCAGAGAATTATCACAGGACTTCAGTTCCCCTCGGCTCCACGGTGCGTTTTAGCATCTTTCAGCTCAGTGTTTGGGTTTTAATCCTGCGACTTTACCGCTTTGTTTTTGGCTGCTGCAGGCAGCTCTTAAAAAAAGGTCTGAAGCCAGGCTGTCGCACTCCAGTCCTGTCTTGAGACCACTTTTTTGAAGTCTTGCACTTGTCTTGGGCTCGGCTATTAAGAACTGGTCAAATTGTTCCTCGCTGCTGATTTGGAATCAATCTACTCTGTCTGCATTCTCTCATCCGCCGCCAGTACATTTAGCACAAGCACAGAGCACTATAGCTCAGCTTAATTAAGTTTAGTTAACCACATATCTTAACGTTCGGCAAATTCTTTTAAATTGAACTGTTGGCTGAGAGAAACCAGCTCTGTCTCTGTCTCTACCAGCGGTACCTGTGTGCAGAGAATCACCTCAGCAGCAGAGGGAGGAGGACAGAGGACAGAGGACAGGAGATACTGACTCATTTCTGTGTGCTTAATTCTTTCTAAATTTCTCTCAGTATTGTGATGTCAGGTGTATTAATAACAGCCGTGACAACATTGCGACAGCTGGTGTTGTTTTCACCTCCTGAGCCCATGAGTGTAAACGTGTCATCATGGCAAAATGTGGTCCAGGTGACACTGACTGTAGCGGGAACTACCAAAGAAGCCGTTTTAACTATTTTGCCTGGTGCTTTTATGTCTCTCTGTTTGTCTGTGGACAGACTTTGTCAACACCATGGTGCGACCACAAGTGTGCGAGATGCAGTCACAAAACTTTACAGGTGTGTAGTTGAGATCAAAATGAAGGCCAAGTTTTTGGTTTGTTTGCTGTTGAGTGCTACATATAATGCTGTTAAAAGGGGTAGGTGTTATAAGCTGTAGCTTCAGCCTGCACCTCTTACAGACTGCAGAAGTGTCTTAGTTACGTTAAAGTACTTTATTGTAATGTTTTGCAATGTGCTATTTAACTATCTGCCATTTTCTGTGAGACGCTGTGGCTTCATTTACATGAATTTGTAGATAGGTAGAAGGGTAGGAGGGATGCCCCTTGCCAAAATTAAATTGCGAATTGCTGTATCGCCTGCTGGAGTGATCTCATCTTAAGATTGTCTCTAGTCTAGTTTATCTTATTGACATTTTAATGTTGTTTCCAGTGAGACATTATTGAGTTTTTATGGTGACTTTGCTGATGTGAACCTACTGTTGCTGCTCTCGGAACAACATTTAGTTATATCTAGAATATGAATTCTAATCCTGTTTTCAAGTAGCAGTTATTTAGTAATGAAGAAGAGCAAATAAGAGTATTGATAAGATAAGATATTACCTGTTATGGTCTCAAGCAGGACTTGCTTTGCTCTGGACTCAGTCTTGACTCAGACCTGGTCTTGAACCTGTCATGGATTCGATTACGTTGGTCTTGACTACAGCCCCTGCTCTAAATGTAAGAAGATACACCTAGCAACACATAAAGTTAATGAACAAAATGTCTTTTTATTTGTTCAATCTGTACACATACAGAAACATAAAAACCTCAATTTGTGATTTCAGAGGGAATAATGCATCTTCAGATATCTAAGCTTTTTTGCCTTTCCCCCCGACTACAGTAGGAATACTGCGCAGTTAAAAGACATTTTTCCGATTTACCGATGCTTTGTTCATAAAAAAATACATTTTCCTGGACAAAGCAATAACAGCCTCTTTTCTCCTCCACTCCTGCCTGTATGAAAATAAGCAGCTCATTATGTGGCTGAATCTCAAGTTTGGCTTGTCTCAGGTATTCTAAGTGCCCCGGCAGTTAAGCAAAGAGGAGTATTTACATTTCTCCCGCTCATTATTCCTGCTATGACCTCCAGAGCAAAATTAAGCTACACTCTGTAACTCCATGGGTCCAGTCAAGGAGAAGTCCTTTTCACAGAGCCGAGCTGCTGTTTTCCATAGTATGTTTAATTAATGAACTGTTATTAACGATGGTAGCAGTGGAGCATTAGGGAAAGTAATGATTCTACTGTCAGTAATTATAGCAGTGATAGGCCTGTTTATAATGATTAGTCTGTAAGGCAGTAATCTTTGTTATTCTTTGCAGCCTGTCTATTATTCTTTATATTTCTTAATTGTCATTTACTTTACTTAATACTTAATGTTGCTGCTGCTCAATGGCTGATTGAACGTGAGCTGTTTATGCTGAAAATGACTCATGTTCTCATGGGTAATGCATTGTATATAGTATGTACTGTACATACTGTATATGTAGGATGAAATCATACAACATGCTGCCAAAGCTCTGGGCCTAAACACAACACTTCCCAGAAAAAAAAAAAATGGCACCAACAACAAATCACACACGTCCAGATTATTCTCTGCTCTGCTGTACAATGTTAACACATTCTGCCTAGGGCTGCCACACAACACAGCTACAGAGCATTTTAAAGCACCTCTATCTGCTCTATCCATCAAGATACAGTACATTGTCTGAGCCCACTTTACATTTCAAATTCCCATTGTGATCAGAGAACAAAGGGACGACACATTTGGGAATTAGTGTGAACTTTGGATGCCGGAGCGACAACACAAAACAACTCTATTGACTTTGTGGTGTGAAAAGACAAAGGTCTTTTGTCCTCCGGAGCACAGCGATGCAAGGCACTTTTTTTTATAAGAGGTTTGTTTGTGCCATACGCGGGGCACACCTGCCTGGCCTTTGAAAAGGACAAAACATTATGATTCCCATGGTGCTGGACCGGTTTGTTAAGATTTATGAGGATCATGGGTGAATTTTCGCCCCCTGTGGAGACACAACACGACCCTCAATCATGTACATGTGGAGGAATCTCACACTATTCAGGTTACTGTGTGAGTTCCCGCCGCGAGTCTCCACTTCGTTGTGAAAAGCAGCTGCACTATCTTCTGATTAAATCACTGCCTTTTCTCCAGCTCAGTGTTACAACTGCACTGAATAAAAGACTTAGTGTGGATTCTATTTCAGCTTGAGTCGATTTTAACATTCATCTCACCGTAATTTGCAAAATAGACATGATTGTCCCATCATCCTTAATTTACCTAGTATAGACAGATGCTGAAACAAACACTAAAAGCCTTTCTGATACTCTTCATATGCGCAGGCTGAACTTATTTCTCCCCACATAACACAGGTAAACAAACCGGCACAGGCTGTGCCGAGTGTTGATGTGCTGCCACCTCACATCCCCTGTGGTATTAGAAATCTGAAACAAAGAAGTGTGATGTATGATGACGCATGTATCAAAAGATTACACTAATTTCTCTGAACCTTTTTTTAATGCCAGCTTTAAAAGGCTTGTTCGGCTACGTAGCGTGAAATAACCTTTAACTGCTTGTTTTTGCAGCTCCGCCATTTTAGCAAAGTTGGCCGGCTCACTTGTCTTTTCTTCTCTTCTCCAACCTCTCCTCTCGCTCTCACTGTCTGTCTTCTTTTAAGAGGCCATACCCACATAATGCCAAGGCCGACGGTTTTGCTGGGAGCACCTGGTGAGTTAAAGGCTAGGCCAGGTGGTACACAGCTTTGACTGCCAATTAGAGCGGTGACCATGTGAGAGCTGCCCAAGATAACTTCTAATTAACAATGGACCTCCGAGGCATAACAATTAGCCTTTCCTTCAAATAAACCCACATGTCAAACCCACTGACAAAATCATTTTTTTCCTTTTCAGTTGGCAAATAATACCCAACCGAGGACAAGCATGGCAACTAAAATAACAAGCAGCAAGCAGTGGCGCTTCTAAGAGGTGGCCATGGCCCTCCTAATACAATTGCTGCCCCCCCATCTTTAGGAGGCTGTGATGAGCTCATTTTTTAAGCTACTGTGAAAGTAGTGGTATCTTTTGAATCTAGACAACCTAAAGCATCCATTGGTATCAACCAGTGTTGACATAGCTTGTCAGGAACACTCAAAAGTTTGGGTAACTTTTAGCGAGGGAGCCTTTTTGAAATCGGTCCCTTGAACTCTCAAGTCAAGATATCTGGATGAAAATGGGCTCTATTGATACCCATGAGTCTACCATAAACTTGAGAAGGCTTGTTCCCATTAATTGCTGCACTTTTTCAAATTAAAGCTGTATATTTAGCTTTTTAGGTAAAAAGACAACCAGTCTATTTGACGAACAATGAATCGTCTAACATCTACAGATACATAGCACATTAAGACACGATTGTTAAGGAACCCAAAATGTGAACTATAGAGATTATTAGTCTAAACACATCAGATGATTAGTAATATTAACTGTAGTAAGAAACCAAAGTATATCGGTATGTGATTCCTTAACTCGTCATATAGGTGTAGCATAAGCAAATTCTTGAAATTGAGGTATGGTTTTTGGTGCATGAGTGAGTCATTGATGACATAGGCACAGACGTTTCCAGTTTCCTTTCTGTCAGCTCCGCTAAAGTTCTGCTAAATTTATGTTCTTTTGTCAATTTTTCAAGCATTAGTGGTGCTTTTAGTGTTTGGCTTTAGATGGTGGCGGCGGAATTTGGCAAAACCCTGGACAGAGCCAATCAACCAGAAGGCTCTTTGTATGTCGGGCTGACAGAGCAGAGGACTCTGGCGGAGGGAGAGGAGCAGGCGTGTGCTTTACGGTGAATACGGACTGGTGTGACAGTGGGAATGTGAGGTGTTGTTATGTTCCTGCTGTGGATCACTGCTGTACACTGTTCAGAGGCGCTGCAGAGAGTCGCTGCCTGTGTTCGGAAGGAGCGACCATACGGCTGTCTTGGGGACAATTAAATCATTCCACAACCGGAAACCACAGATTACCAGAACCATCCAGAAACATGGACAATCATAAAACTGCAGCCAATGATGTAAGACAATACAAAAATGACTTAATACAGTGCATGAGTTAAAGGACTTGAAGGGATCATATTTAACTGAGGATGTGTCATGTATAATTCCATGTGACAAATATATGATAGATTGACTGATTGATGCCATCCCAAGATTTCCAGAGGCCCCACCTGTCCACCCCTGTGAAGATTTCTGGATATGCAACTGGCAGGAAGGGACACTAATACTGAGCAAAGCTTTGTAGCATGAGAGCGTATGTATAGCACATTTACTGCATAGGTGAGTCATGATATAGAATGGGGACATTTCTTCCGACAAGGTCGCAGATGCTGCAGGCCTGTCAACATGACTATAAGGAGAATAAAAGATACATAAGATGCTTTACATCCAGGATGACTGAGAGAGTGATGCGCACTCTCAGCCTAACTGATTGTACCAGAAAACGATTAGGACAGCGAGGGGACAATTTGTGGAGAACGGCTCAGTTTGACAACAAAATGATGAAAGTCAAGGACGGCGCGTGAGTCCATCAAAATGGAAACAAGAGGAGGAATACTGTGTGATGTTGTGATATGGAGATGTATGGTTATGTAGCAGAGCTAGCCATCTGAGGGAAGCAACATCTGCTGCACAGTACAGTATGGTTTTACATAATGCATCTATCCCTCTTGAAAAGCACCAGCTGTGGATTCCCTTCCTCTGCTCCTCCACAGACACCTGCCAATAAGCATTATCAAGCAAGCAGTCGCAGATAAAAGCCACGCAGTAATTTGACAAGCCTAATTGCAGGAGTGATGCGTAGTCTCGAAAGTCGCTGATTGCACTGGGGAAAGACAGCAATCACAGGACGGCTTCCTTTGTTGCAGAGACAGTCGTGTTTACATTGCCATTTTGTAATCGTCTCCGATAACAAGTGGGTAAAACGCAGCCGAGATACGGCCAGATTTTGTAAATGCTCACAGAAAGTAAAAGCCATGTATTCTCCACGTGTGCCCAGAGTATAAGGAGTCTGCTCATGCTTGAGGAAAAAAAAAAGAAGAATGGTGCTGAGGTGTTTCTTGGAAAATAGCCAGGACTGTTAAGTGGAAACAGAGGGCAAATCAAAAAGCCAGGGAGAAGTCCAAGGGGAATAGTGTGAAGGAAAAAGACAGTGTGTGACCGAGCCGTGAGGCCTGAACGAAAGACACTAACTATTAGTGAAATATACTTGTACATGCTGCAGACACATGCAGACCACCACCCGAGGGACTGGAAACATTTTTGCCGTTGCTGCTGCACTCTTGGTCCCAGACCTCGTTGTAAAGCCGTGTACTTAAAGGGGCTGATTGGGTCTGTGGTGAGCCACGGGGATTCCTCTGTCTGGAGCTGGGAGTCTGAATGCCAGAGCTGAATAACTGATTACAGTAAAGCCTGCGCTGACTTAACTCAGCCTTGACACCACGGCAGCTAAAGACTAGAGGAAATACCTCGCAGGAAAGATCTTAAAACCCAAAGTTGGATCGTTAGAGAAACTTGCACAAACTTTGAATGAGATGTTAGGCGCCCTCGTGGAACGCTATAGGTTTCTGTTCACCGTGGCGTTCTTTGAAGTGGAAACAGCAGCACGGCTGCGACTGCAGTTTCATCATACTTTTCCTTGCAGCATGTCTTCATCTGGCTGGCAGCTGGTGAGAGTTGCCATGATTCATGGTGACTCATTGCTTCTTCCATGGTCTATTGTTAAAAGGAGCCCACAAAGGTCTTCCTTTCAGAGAAATCACACAAATGTTTTAAAATTACAATGCATATCCAGATGAGAAAGCACGCAGTGAAGACTGACTGAAGTGCTTATTATCAGGATGATACACATTTCTCTCAAAATAGCTCCACTCTCTTTTATAGTGTAACAAATGGCAATTGCTTATGGCAACTACAATTTCCAGATGTAATTGGGTTCCTTGATAATGGATGCCACCAGAGCACCCCATCTCCATCTCTGCCACCCTCCTCTCTAAATGCTGCAGCGCGGTCCCCCAAGGTCACGCCATCCAATCTGATTGGAGACGTGATGAGGAACCGGCTGAGCTAATGTATTCCACTTGCTTATTATTTATAATGGCGAGGAGAGGTTTCAGTGGAAAATTAACCAGCGCGCCGCAGACACCTTCATTAGTAAATGAGGTGACATCTCGTGCAAAATACACAACAGAGGGGATCATTTCAAAACTCATAACCCATAAACCTGGAGTTTACTCACACTGGGATGTTACACTGACAGTGAAACAAAGAGTGATTAATGTTTACAGCAAATTAAAAGGATTTCTGTCAGACGAAAGTGTTGTTTTACTTAATGAGGCTGCTTCCAGGACGCCAGACAAACACACCTATTAATGTGCACAGCAGAGATGGATCTGCTCTGCAAATCTGCTGTATGTTCAACAGTTGCTCCGGTCCACAGCGGAACATAGTGCATGGTATAGAGTCTTTTTGAAGTCAGAAAGCTGAGCAGTGCATGAGTTAGCCAGCAGCCCCCACCACTGAAGCCAAGAAATCAAAACCAGCCCTCAAAAAGAAGAAGTTGCTTTCTCTCAACATGACATTACAGCATGGGCCAGCGGCTGATTGAAAACACATCAAGACAAATACGCACAAACATGCTCATATTGAGACCTGAGAGGCAGGTTTATGGATTTTGGGATTGATTACAGACATTAATAACTATTCTCCTAAATCTAAAGGTTTGCATTAAACACCAAAACCCATTTCTGAGACAACAAAAGCACGCTGCTGCTCTCTGTTAGACATCTGAATATTAAAATGTGTGCAGATTTTTGCAGAAGAAAGTTACAGTGCAACACCTGGTCAGCAGCACTTTAAGACTTTAAGCCTTCATGTGCGCTGCTCTGTTAAGGGCACTGAGATTAAAAGCTATAATTAGAATATTAGGTGGTACCGGTGTCAGTCTAACGTTATGGGGTTAAATGCATGCGTTGTGTCTCCATACTCACTTAAAGTGGAGCCCGGGCTGCGAGTGGAGTCCCGTTATTTCCGTGCGGTGTGGCGGCAGCTCCGCGGAGAAACGAAAAGCGAGCAAATCAGCCCAGTCACAGCTTGAAGGGTTCCAATTTAAGGGGAAAACAAGCTCCCAAACTGGCAACCTCGCACCGTTGCCTTTTTGAATAAGAAAACACCAGGAGGAGGCTCTTTTTTTTTTCTTTTACTCCCCTCCTGGAACATGCACATCCGTGCGTTTTTTCCTGCGAAGGCGGAGGATGGGAACAGTTTCTCGCTGTATACCGTTAGTCGCTCCCAGGCAATGAGAGGCATGCATTTTAATTCCTGAGCGCTGACCATGAGGGGCACAACACTGCTACGCCCCTCAGCATCCTCACTCACACACTCTCACATCAGGATTTTTTGGCATGCGTGGCCAGGTCCTGCTGTTAGCCTCCAGCTTATTGCTGCAGGAATGAACAATAAGCTCCCATACACTAATAAAGAATTCATCTCCGTTTATGGGCCATGTTCACATCTCACACCTGCTTCCTCTGCTGTCACTGCAATGGTCTTACATTATTAAAAACAAATAAGTGACTATTACTAATTGACATGTCAAATATTCTACATGCCTCTTAGGGACTGTTCTTTACTTATCAGAGGAGGGGGGTGTGACTTCGTTTTTCTTTTTGCCTTTTTTATTTTGACCCTCTCTGAAGCTACAAATATTTAAACTTGAACCTCCCTGAGTGACAGACAGAAAGTGCATGACCCTCCCTCCACCATAAATTAGTTATTAGATTTTTAAAACTTCCTCTTTGATGTTTGAAAGTCAAAAGTTGAAGATGAAATGGTGGAGTTGAGAAAAAGCCTCAGTTTTCACTCTTGTCGTGCATGCTGGTTAGTTTGTGCAAACTATTTTTGGCCAAATTTTAATTGAGACATGTAGAATAAAGTGATTTTGAGTCCGATTATTATTTATTTTTTTTTGACAGAAGTGTTCATTTCACACGATGTGTCCAAGGACTGTTGGATATTTGGCAAACATGCCTGTCAAACATGCCCGCAGGTGAAAAATGGGAGGTAAAATAAATATTAAATTCAACCATTAAAATTTGTATTTCCCTCCCCTAAGCCAAAATAAAAAACACAAATCCCTCACCAGTGATTAAAAAAAATATTTGACATGCCTCCCTCTTTTTGCACCACCCCTGCCCCCTCATAAATAACAAACAGTCCCTGAAAATATCCCTCAGGCTAAAACTTTATAGTAAGTTAAGTTTGATCCCTTAACAGGGCTGGACCTAGCTCATTGGGTGCCCTTGGAAAGCTTCCCCTGGCGCCTCTACCCCCCCACACCCCACCAAAAAAATATATTATTTTTAATGTTAATTGTATTTATTACAAACAAGATCAAGAGCTGATGAGAAATCAACACAAACAATAAGACACAACAAAAAATAAAATTAGCTAATTTCATCTTCGTCGTCTTGTTGTTTTCTTTCTGTTTTTTTTTATTTATTTATTTTTTTATTGGTACTGTGCCCTAGTCGACCTGGTCTCATTTCGAAGTCGTTGAATACCAGCGCTTGGGAAGTTACTTCCAGCATAAGACACAGACAAAAAAAGTCATCCTTTCATGTCATTGCGATACATGGACAGTTGTCGTTATTGTGTAACAGTGCCTGGCAGCATCAGATGGAAGTTAAGGGGACGAAAAGTCTGAGCAGGGAGGGTGGGAAGGGTTTGCGTTTGCTTCCTGTATGAATGTAAAGGCAAACCCTGATCTTTTTTTCTAATCCTAAGCATCTGCTTTTGTTGGCTAAACATAACCACGTGCATTTGTTGTTGTGTTGTACAGATGGAGGGCGTTTATTTTGAAAGAAACTGTATTCAAACTGTACATTTCCTGTGAAAGCAGAAGTGTATTTTGAAAGAAGACAATGTATGTAACAGGTTGAAGTTGACATGTCGTCCCAGAAGGTCAACAACCAGCACACCCACGATACATTGCATGTCATATCTATTTATTTACTTTTACCCTAATACTACACCTTACTCTACCATAAATGCTCTAGCATGTTCTGACTGTGATAAACAAGATGGACTCGAGTTGGTACACCTGCTACAAACCAGCTGTTAGCATTTAATAAGGAAATCATTTACCCTTTATGTTCATCTTTTTTTGTAAAGAAAGAAAAGTGTGTGTGTGTCTGTGTGAAATGTGAGGGCAGTTTGGGGTCCCTCCCTCTGGGCAGCCCTTTGTGTTGCCACTCTCCATAAGATGTCTAAAAATATATTTGTACGCTTCCCCTCTACATTTGCTTACAGGATCACTGCAGCTTGCGGTCGTACGTGCCGCACACTAATAGGATGATAGAGGTGACTGGTGGCTTAACTGCAGTGAGTCTAAACATGGTGAACTCACCCAAGCTAAAGTTCACTCAGCCATAATAGCCCGAGGCTTGTAGAAACCTGTTGGTCAGATTTATGCCCTCTCTCCTCGGTGACTGCTTACCTTTTTCCCCCTGAGGCCAATAACAACAGCATTTTGTGCTTTGTATAGAATGTGTCTGCTTTATGGAAAGTGGCATTTACACTAAATCCTCAGCCAGGGTTTGATTCAAAACATCTATAACTAATCATCTCTGTCAGCCTTTATCCGTCTAAAAACTACACTAAATGGTATTCCTTGGCCTGTGGATACCGTACAGGGTTTGAAACTGTTTTGTTGCCAGCACAGTGAGCTCTGGGTTAAAAAAAAATACATTATTCCAGTGTCCTTACGAAGCTTGAGTCTATGTGATTGAAGTTGACTAGGCAATTTTCTAAAAAACATGAGATACAGTTCCTTCAAAAAAACAAACAAACCTGCAGCTAAAGATATTTTTTGACTGCACGCAGGAACAAAATAGATTAACCCCTGTTAGTAAATCAATTACCATAAAAAGCCCGCTGTAGGCTACTTGGATGGAAATAGAAATACTTTAAGTTGAAAGGATGGTTTGCTTAACCAAGGGCAAGACTGTACCTTGCATCAGTGTTACTTTACATTGCAGGGGGATGCACGCACACACGCACTTTTGCAGCAACCCCTCGAGCCCTGGACCCCAGAGGCCCCCGAGAGCCCCTGTTTGCATGCAGATAAGTTCATCATTTGATAGAACATTTCCTCGCTGGTTGAGATTTGCATGCTGTCTTAGGTTCAACAGATGGGTGGGCACTTGGCTGAGTGGGGACTTGACAGGCCAGCTGAACATACAGGGTGGAATGATGTCTGCTGGCAGTGTGTGTGTGTGTGTGTGTGTAGGGGGCTGGTGGGAGTGGAGTGTGTGAGGAGGTACAGACATCATGGTTAAACTGGGAGTAGGGCAATGGAAATAGAGCTCGATTTAGAGTGATGCACCGTAAAATCAAGTTCTTTCTCGCTTTTGGCAACATCTGTGGTGGTGATGGTGCTGGATATGGTGGCATTCGTTACCATGGTGTTTTGCACCAAATGTAGCTTCTGGCTCATATTATTGCGTTTAAAGTATTTATTGCTCTCATTCTGCTTTCCTGTAGACTTTTCCCTCTACATGCAATTCTCGTATTTGCAACAAAAATATATAATAAAAATGTGAAACAGATCTTCCGCTATCTGGAGATGTCAGGACATCACAGACCTAATTTGGCTGTAGTATAAAGCTTCATTGTATGACCTCAATTTGCATAGGACTGTTAACAAAGCCCCTTCCTTCTGCTGTGCCTCTAATGGCACACATGCAGTTTACAGTGATGACAACTGAGGCAAAATGCACTTGAAATTTTTAGCATATAATTGGTCGTCAATTTCAAACTATTATAGGAACAGCTTCTTATTTCTAACTTGTGACAGTTCTGCTGGCTGAAATGATAACTGCTTTAGCTAGAAAGCTGAATAAGCTAAAACGCGTTGAGCTGACTTGTTTTAAAACGAGAGGCATCTTGAATTTGTTCTTGTTGGGTACATACAGACATGATACCAAAAGTTTGAGGCTAAAGCCCCGTTTCCACCAAACACCTTCGGTATAGTATCTTTGAAACCAACAGTAACCCTTCACACATGGTACCTAGACCCTCATGTTTCCACCACAAAGTGTTTTTTTTTCAGTCACTGCTCTGTCCAGCACTTGCTGTATTTCCTCATCAGCGGTGACACAGATGGAAGTCTGCACCTGGTTTATCGTCCACAGAACGAGGCTGCACGCCCACATTTTCACAACAAAATACAACAGGCTGCAGTGAGAGTCTCTCTCCATGGGGTATTTCAAAATAGCAGCTTTGTGCATTTAGTCCTTCTCAGGCAAGCTCAGGGGTTTAGTGTTGCTGTAGCCCACAGGAAGTGAGGATTAGAATATATGACCTTCACATAATCCGCTCCAAATTCATCTATAGAAACACTTGAAGATCCACTCATTACTAAAAGTGTCTGTCATATAAAAACTTAAGTGATGCTCAAAGTTGTCACAGTGAAATTTAAGGTGTGCTGATGGATTCACGTCATCAACTCATGCATTGAGTAACATTACAAGTTAACGTTCCACCTTAAAAGTTGCCGGCAGTCGGCCCAGTGAATGAAGTGATTTTTTCTCTGACTCCAGCTGCTGTGAGAGGCAGCAAAACATCCTTTCATTTTATAGTTCCAGTTTACTAATCAAACTCTCCACAGTTTGAACAGTGGTTACATGAGCCTCAAAACCAGACACAACTCAGCCCTGAGCAGAGTGACCGTCCTCTACTGACCAATCAGACTGTAGTGTTCACAGCTCCACCTTTTAGTACCAGATCTGTGTGCTAGGTACCCCAACAGAGGGGGGACCAAACATGGGGACGCTAAGGAACGCTGCTATTGGTACCATGTTATACAGGGAGAACAAAATGTAGCCTAAGATTAGATCCTTCATTTTAACATTAGACTGACCCTTTTTATCTGCTCAGCTTACATTACCTATTTGTCGTATGTTACCACTTTTAGTGCTACTCAAAGCAAAGCTTTGCGTCATTTCTGTGGGCCTGACTGTAACACAACAAACTGTAGGTCTAGTTATTAGTTTATGATTTGGTCCTGGGCCTTGGACATAACGTCCAGTTACTGCTTTAGGTTTCATAGTTAGTCAGCCAGACATCCTAACTTTTGCAGCTTAGAGCAAACCTCAGCATGTCCAGCTAACACTTTTCCCTCTGCATTTTGGTTTTGAAAGGTGTAAAACCACCCTCCAAACCTAGAGTTTTGACAGGCCTGCTGTGCCTAGTTAGAGGCGTGAAGCTATGATTAGACAATACCTGTTCAAGGAGGGGGTTTAATGAACTGTCAGTGAAGACTTTATGTATATGGAAAAGTTGCTCTGGAGGTTACTTTTCCAAAAGTTTTTGGAATATAGATTAACTGGTCCATTCTTCAATTGACAGCCTCGGCTGATTTATTTTTCAGTGGCATGCCTTTGTCCCCAGGTCATGAAATTTTAATGTAGGGGATAATGTCAGCTCGTAATTACAAAAAAAAGGGGCAAGATTGGATTTGTGCACTTTGTGCAGCACTGCCAATGTTACTCTGTAGGCCCGGTACAGACCAATCAATACTGTGAACATTAACAATTCTCTCCAAATGCTAGCCTGGAGATGTTCAATTAACAATGAATGGAAGATAGATTTTGTGGTCTCAAACTTTGTCAGGATTTGTACCTTCAAATGAGTTTTGTTTTTTATTACGACCATCAGTTGTGAATTAGGGAGTGTGTTTCCTGGAGAAACAGTAAAGCTTGCAGTCAGCACTTCCATCATTTCATTTTGCCATTAGACAACATAGATTAGAAGCTAAGACAATATATTTACTCTTGTCTCAAGTCACTAAGGCGGACCAGAGTGTCCCAAGGCACAGGAATATATCAAATCTGCAATGTATTGGTGTTGCAATGAGTTCAGTATACTGAGTCCCTGTGTGCCCAAACCTGAGGAAAGCTGGATATGTTTTAAGAACACTTGCAGAAAAAAGAGGTTCAAGGTACTCTATTGATTTTACATTGCCAGCAATTCTTTCATATCTGAAGTTGGCACGGTGATTGGCACGTTAGATGAAACAAGTCAATTAATTTCTATATCTGGGGCTGGAATTTTGGCTCATTTTGAACATCCTCACAGAGCAGGACATCTGGTCTGTTTTTACTACGAGAGAATAATAACAGATGGAAATAACACTAAAATAAGATTACATATAAAAGACATGCTCTGTACTGTGTGGAATGTGGACCCCACAATAAAAGACTCTCACAAGAATGTGTGTTGTTTTTTTGTTTTTTTTTTTACACGTAGAGTGCGATGCATGCTGGGCTTCAGCTGCAGTATCTGTGCGCCAAATAGCAATATCTCCCAGCATGAGGCGAACAGCCCTCTGGCAATATCCTTCTCACATAGAGCCAAGGTCACTTGGCTAACTACAGTATCTCATCTCACAATGCAAAAGGATTACCAGTTTGTTGGGCTACTCTCCGGTGGGGAAGCTTCCTCACTATCACTCTTCTTCTACAGACCCTCCATCATTGAAGGGCTGTCCACTCTGAGGTTGTGTGCACTTTGTTATTCAGGGTGTAAAAGTGTTTCTCTGATTCTTACTGTTTCCCAGACACACACCTGATTACACCTGTGGAAGAATGGACTGGGATACGTTTTGGCTCCTTTCCAAAGACGAGGCTCTCACCTCCTCCCACTCCTTTTTCTCTTCACTTCTCCACCGGTGTATATCCAACTGTAGGGTATTGGATTCATATTTATTACTTCCTCTTAGTGGCTTATGCTAAAGTTTCTCTTCCAGTGCAGTCATATTAAATGATCAGTCTTGGAGCTGGGATGATAAAAACAGTCTCTGAGGAGAAAAATCCACATGGCAACCTTTTCCAGAGATTATTGTGGAGGCAAGAAAGCTTTGTTGTCATGACAGTGCAGCATTACATCAGTGTGTCGGGGAGAAAAAAACTCACAGATTATAGAGCAAAACTTTTCCAGTCAGCCTCACAGCGGCAAACTGCTCAAGATTTATGGATACAGTGTGAAATAAATTAAAGTTTGTGTCATATAATTAATTGCGTTATTGGCATGTTGCTGTTTTGTGGCTCTGCAGCCGTGGGCAATTAGGATTAGACAGTGCGAGATATGGAGAATTGAGTGTTGCGGACCTTAATTCTGCCTCTACCAATTCAGCAGCAGCTCCACATGAGAGCGGAGACCCCAGGAGTATTTTACAGAGCGGATTATCAATTCACCGCTGCCAGGAGAAAAACTATCTCTCCACTGGGAGATGCAGTTATTTCAAATCTTTGTCCAATTATATTATGCTTTTAGGGGTAGCGTGTTGTGTGTGTGTGTGTGTGTATGTGTGTGTTTGTGCGCGTACATGGACATGGAGGTTGATTGGGCAGGCGTAACAGGAGGGCACTGAGTACTGGGGATATAATCAAAAGCAGTGAGTGTTTGCAGTCAGTAAAAAATAGTTGGAGAGCACCATGGCTTCTGAAGAGAGATGAGAAGCGGGGTCTCTGAGGAGGGTGTCGGAATCTGTCTTGTTGATGGAAAATCATAATCAAAAGCATTAAGAGCACTGGGGGTGAGGACAAAAATGCAGCCTGTAGAGTCCATCTAAAACAGCAATTGTGTCTTTTGTGACATCTTGTGAAAATTGATTCGGTGATGCCCTCACTTTTGATCTTGGAGTAGTTTTTGTTCCTACTGTCCACTGTTGTCGATCTGTGAAAGCGCCTCAGCTTTGGATCACAGCGTGGGCGTCAGATGGGTTATTGGCATGCTGTGACACTTGCCACGTCTTAGCTTCTCGGAGGCCAAATTGATCGTGCGCTGTGCTTTATTATAGTGGAGAGCAAAGTTCATGGAAACTTTGCAGAGACTTATTTGAAAGCAAGGGTGAAATGAAACAAGATTAAAAGACTAAAAACCCTGCTAATAGTCTGTCGAGGCTGCAAGGCGTTATTGGTGCTGGGGCTGAAAATGTGATGTTTGTCCTTCAGGATGGAGCTCAAGTAAAGACCGTGGCCTCATTAAAATCAAAGGCGTTTATCCCCTTGGGAGCATGAATGTGCTCAGAGAACTCCATGGTTATCTGCTGCTAGATTATGACAGAGCTGTGTGAGAGTGGAGAGTATTTGTGACTGATGGTGGAGCAAGAAAAGAAAGCTCATGGACTTTCCAAAGTGAAAGGGTCTATCTTCAGGGGAACACCTGATCTTGAAGATGGAGAAAAACCAGCCATGCTTTGTGAGGCTGTAATTAGGCCCAAGGGTGCTTTGAGCTAAATGCAAACATGCTCATGGTGTTGTTGAAACATAAAGACGTTAAGTTTCAGATATCAGTGCTTTAGCAAAACCTTTCAATGCCAACATTTACCCTAGCGACTGGGCTGTTGTGAATCACTGCAACAACTCTTGTTTTAAAGAGCAGAGCCTCTGTTTCTCAAGATTGTTTTAAATTCACAGACAGTGAGTCACCTTTTTAGAAACTACAATCATTTTGAGATTTAACTTGATTTCTGACCTTGGAAACAGCAGCTGGCAAAACAGTCTCCACACAAAGTTAATTAGTTGCCGTTTCCAAGATAAAGAAAACAGAACAATAAAAGAATTTGAATCAAAAACCTTTGCTCACAGGGGGGCCCAAAGATCTAGACAACAAGGCACTTGTTCACAACAATCTGTACATTTTATTTCAATACGCTTGTAGCAAGCAAGGCTGGAGCTACCATAGATGATGATGAGGTCATAATTTTGACAACATTTCTGATAATTTGGGGATTTTACAAAGGAAGCAACTGCACACATCAAAGTCTTACAGGTGTTGAGGAGTATAAAATAATGTGCGGAGCCACAAAGATGTCGCCCACTGGTTTGTGGACTCCTGTTTTGGAGTCTTGATTTTGGCAATTTGGCCATCGCCATCTTGGTTTTTGGAGCCAGAGCTGACCATATTTGGACAAGAGGATGGAGGTAGCCCTCACGCTATAGTTAGTTAGCAAAAAACAGGCCGAAAACCATGAAAAAAAACTGAATATCTGACCCCTTGGAGGGTATTTTAGTACAACAAAATGCTGAACAAGATTTTTTTAGGCAGCCAAAACACTACACTTAATGTTCATTAACTGAAAACAAACTGAAATAGTGACAGCTAGCTTATTGCTGCCGTGGTATTGACTTGTCAACGGAGGGTACCCAGCTGTAATTCAAAGTGGCCGTGCACACAGTAACTTTTAAACAGATGAGTTATATAAAAATGTACCCCCTGTACAGTTGTCATGAACGAGGACATTAGCTATACAGACCAAAACCTTGGTTTCATTTTTCAGTCCCAGAGGTTGCTGCTTGGTAAAAAGTGTACAGTTGACCTCAGAAATGAAGTGGAAAGGAAAAAACAAGAGTAATTCAGTCAATACGTTTGTAGAACAAATGGTCTTAGAGATGAAGGAGTAGTCAAAGCAAAGATTTATTAAATTTGCACTGGTGCATTATACTTATTTTTATGTCTGATGTCACACTGCTTTCCATTACGCTTATAGAAAGCATCATTTTATTAACACTGCTGCCTCCTGGAAGTTTACCCCACTGTTATTTTGACAGTAGACAGAATGTAGAATTCAAGTAGCTTGCAGTGATAGAACAAAACAAACCCACTGGGACACACACACACACACACACACACACACACACACACACACACCCACCTACCTGAGGATCAAAAACAACTTTGTGGGGATTCTGGGACCTGATACCCTCACAACCTCAAACCCCCTCCACCCTCTTCTCTCTTCTTCCCCTCTTCTCTCTGTTTTTTGTCTTTTCTTTCTCTTTTCCCCTGCCTGTTTTCTTTTCAGACTCTCAACTTCTTAGCCGGAGTGCAGCGGTGTTGCCGAGGTACTAACAGGCTCTTTTGCCAGATTGCTAAGAACTTCAAAGTGTGTTTGACATGTACACTTGGGAGGCCCGCACTGGGAGCGAATGTGTCTCACGCTGAGACCTGAGGACGGCTCTTTAAAGCACCGTGTGTATCTACACTATTAACATTCAAAGGAGCGCGCACTTTGCTGACTCTTACATGGCTCCTTTGAATTAAATATGTGTCATCACTGTCACAGTGGCTCTAGTAATATACTGTAGCTTATACTGCAGTGTCAGACTGACGAGGAGTGTGAAGACAAAGGTTGCACGGCCTACATATCAATTAAGGAACTCTTTCTGGCATTTCATTTGACATTTGACACACTGGAGGCACCTCTTTGTCGCAGCTGCCATGTTTGTGTCTGTCCTTTTTAATTTGAAGTGCCTTTTCTTTTAGGGGGAGGCATTGAGAGAGCAAGTGAATGTTTAAAGCGGGAATGCCTTCTCAGTATTTAATTTAGCGCTTCTTCCACAGAACATGACAAGTCTGCATAGAGAAAGCTTTCAATCCTCTCAGCGCACTTGAGATCTTTTCATTTCATCATGATACGCAGGGGTTTTTCTGGCTTGTCTTTTTATCTATGCAGCCCCCACACTGAGTAGTCACAACACTCAATTTAAGACAAAGCTCCAGAGCGCTTTAAAATATGAAAAGTGCAGAGAAATGAGAGAAGACATGAATGAGTAATGAATTCACTAAACATGGAGATATTACTTGAGTAAAAATAAATCAAGAAATCTTTTCTGTAATTTAAATCTTGTTTCACGCTGCATGTATACAAAAGACAAGGACGAAAAGATGGAGAAATTGACTGTCTTGAATTTTTCATCTTAAAATTGAGCCCCTGAAGATGAGTCTGTGAGGAAAATAGTGTGTATTTACTATTCATATTGTGGGCCTGGAGCAGTCAGGCTTGTCATGGGGCTGGATAGGATCTGACAAAATGAAACTTTTGTGAAACACAAGGTTTGTCCTGATCAAAACAAGCGGAATAATAAAATAAAAATCTAATTAAAGTTTAAAGGTTCTGAGGTTTTGTCTGAATATAGGTTTGACTCTTCTATAGAGTTGCCCCCTAATAGTCAACCAAACGTTAGTTAAGAATCAGAATCAGAAATACTTTATTGATCCCCAAGGGGAAATTGTTGTGTGTTACAGGTGCTCCTTACAAGTGTAGAAAGAAGATATTGTGCAAAAAGACGTAAAAATATAAGAAAATATGAGAAGATAATTTACAAAATATATATGTAGTGATCTAACAACATCATTTACAAATATATATACAGGAACCTTGTTGACCAGAAAGGTCATTATTCGGCAAGATGTAATTGGTCGCTTAGTCGCAGAAAAAAACAAAAAACAACACAAAACGTGAAACTCTATGAGGAGCTGCACCTTGTCAAAATAAATCCAAACCTATATGACTGGACCATGTGGGAATTTAATTTGAAAGGACAGACACAGGAAGTGTCCACGCTCAGCAGTCAGACAGGAGTCAGGTTAATCTCCAGGGCTGGTACCTGCGGTTATTCCACAGGCTAGTTAATAACATGTGGGGCAGGAAATCCAAAGTGTGGGATCATTTTGAGAAGGTGAAGGACCAACCCAAGGTGATATGTAAACTCATCTTCATTGGTCCACTACAAACATGACGTATCATGTGAAACATGGAAGTAGCTACATGCCCATTAGCCCACAGCGTCATTAACAGGCGGCTCGCTCAGTGTGTGACGTGCACTTGGAGATAAAATATAGGCCTATATTAATGAAGGTTCATTAGTACGGTTTGTATTTCTCTGTAATGTAGCACAGTGTTAACAATGTTACTGAGACTATTCTTTCTCACACCTTCAACTCAAACCACCAAAATTAGCCACATTAATATCGTAAACATGCAGGCGACTAGTCGACTAATGGACCTAAATGATAACTTTTGGTCGATAAGGAAAATTCTTATTGGGGGACAGCAAGTCAGTTGCATGTTACAATGCTTTCACAATTCACACTCTCACTATAGCTAAGCCCTGCAACACCATCAGAGAGAAATGGTCAATATAAAGCCTGTTCTGTCATCTTAGATGTTGAGGATGAGCATCGGTGTTTCACAGGGCACACAGGCTGTTCTGAATGTGTTTTGTGAGCATATCCCAGAATGCTTTTGTCAGAGCTCCTCTCTGCCTTACAGCACCGCTCATTATTTTTCATGTTGAACATCTGACTCTGGAGAACAAACACCGCAGGAAAAATGGTCAATAGACTATTTCGCTTGATCCTCTTTTCATCCCCCTAAACTCAAAACATAATAAGAAGGAGTCTTTGTGCAAAGCATTTAATAGTGGGATTACTGCAGGTATCAGCAGACAATGGCCATCACTTTGTTTGGCAATGAAGCAATGTCAAACATTATTGTGCTTTTACATGATTGAACAGCCTCAGTGGAACGTGAGAAAACTGCTGAAACAATGCATTTTGGTATTTATTTTATTCATAGATTCACACTCATGTTGTTGAAACTTGTTGAGGCGTTTGAAGATTCCTTTTGAGATATATTGAATGTTCGCCATCTAAAAGACTGAGATGTCCTTGTGAGGAAATGTCTTGAAATAAGTGCAGCAGTCAGTGGAGAGGGCCTGCCTGGTCTCTGCTTACTCTCCTGCAGGATGAGATTTGCATAGAAGCTAATGATGTGTGCATCACCCTGGGTGTCTCATGCTGTCCTAATAGCATTACAGAGGGGAATGGGCTACCTGATGGCTGCTGATCATAATGGGTTTAGACCACTGTGTCAACGTGACCACCCCCTACTTAACAAGATCTGAGAAACCATCAGGGGGGATGCACAGATTACCTGACTATGTGACGAGTTCACTCAGTACTAATACTATAGAAACATTTTCATTAAACAGTCTTAGGTCTGCATGACGTGATTTAAAGGAGAAGGCTGCCGATATACAAAGTTGTTTTCAATAGTCCTACAAAAATAACACTGAACTGATCCCAGTAACAAATAATATCTGTGTTTCCAAAGCCTGGTGTGATATTACTATGTGCCACAGAGCTTCACACTGTTGCACTAGATGACATATTCCTTCATCACGGTGAACATGGGCACTGTAGCTTATTTTCAGTCAGTCCTACACACACTGTTCTGCTGCAATCAGTTCTCCCCAGCACACCAAATGGGTATTAATCTGCAATTGAAAATATTGATGCCCCTAAGAACTTTATAAAAAGTCATGTTTGTTAAAAACTATTTTTTAAATGGAACTATATTTTTTTACCAGTTTTTAAAAATTTACATCTTCATTAGGAATCAGTGGGCTTGACAGTGATGAGCACAGACAAGGCAAGGAAGTTGTAAAATATTGAGAGATGGATTCATTTTTGCCTTTGGTCTTTTGACAAAGAAAAATTCAACAACAAGAAAATATTGAACCATGTCAGCCTCATCCTTTGAAAAGTGCAAAGAAAGCAAAATGTACATTTGATCTTGCATGTTTCAGAGAAGTTATGCAACAGCTCCAAACCCCTAAGGCAATGCTTTGTAATATCTTTCGCCAGGCAAGTAAAGCGGCTCGAGGGGTGGCGTTATTGGTCATTATTGAGTTGATTCACCACTTTGGTCGAGTTGGAAATATCTCAACAACTATCAGATGGTTTTCTCCCCAGAGGATGAATCTTAGTGACTTTGGTGATTCTCCAATCCAGTCGCCTGCAAAAAATTTGGCATTGTACATTTCTATAAACCACAGATACATTAAATTCATTCATTTCCGTAACCACTTATTCTGTTAGGTGCAAGTTCACCTCCTGGGCACTGCCGAGGTTGCCCTTGAGCAAGGCACCGAACCCCCCCAGCCGCTCGGGGCGCCTGTCCATGGGCAGCCCCCTCACTCTGACATCTCTCCGTTTAATGCATGTATAGGTCCCGTTTGTGCATGTGTGTGTGTATTTCGGACCTGTGTGTATATGTAAAAAAAAAACAACAACAGAGTGTAAACATTGAATTTCCCCTTGAGGGATTAATAAAGTATATAAAATTAAAAAAAAAATATATATATATTTAAAATTTATCCCAGCTGACACTGGGTGAGAGGCAGGGTACACCCTGGACAGGTCACCAGTCTATCACAGGGCTGACACATAGAGACAGACAACCATTCACACTCACATTCACACCTACGGACAATTTAGAGTCACCAATTAACCTGCATGTCTTTGGACTGTGGGAGGAAGCTGGAGCACCTGGAGGAAACCCACGCTGACACAGGGAGAACATGCATACTCTGCACAGAAGGGCTCCACCACCCTGAGTTCGAACCAGGAACCCTCTTGCTGTGAGGCGACAGTGCTGACCATTGCCCCACCGTGCCGTCTGCTGAGGTGAAGGTGTGATTCGGTTCAGGCACAAAAACCACTTTATGTTCAGTAAAGAAAACACTCATGTCTGGTGACAAAAAAGCCGCTGGAAAAGCAGGAGTGAATCAGTGAAAACCACCTAGGTTCAGCGGTACAAACGCAGCTGGGGAACGCAACCATGTGCTGCTAAAAACACCCACGTTCAGTGCAACAAACAGTGGTGGAAATACCATGAAGGGTCGCCAAGTGTTGTTGTTTGGTCTTAAACAACTGTCAGCAGCTTCGTAGCCATCTCGCCTAGATGTCACACCATCTCACACCCCCTCCACCTCTCAATGACAAAATCATGACTTTACAAACATGTGATGTATCTGTGGCTTGCAGAAATGTGCAATGACAACATTTGCCTCTGGCGACTGGGCTTTATCTCCTGATTGTTCCTCTACTGCCATGATGAGGTTGGTTTTTAGTTATGGATGGATTGCCATGAAATTCGGCGCCTGATACTTATGTTCCCCCGAGAATGGATTGTTACAACTCTGTCGAGCCCTTCACTTTTTATCTAGCACCATCAGCAGGTCCAAATTTATGTAATCGATTCATCCAGTCTTTGGTTCATATCCTGCAAAACTAATTACATTCCTATCAGACTAAACTGTATGAAGCAAGATGGTGGTGAAAATTATACGTGCTAAACATCAGCATGCTTGCATTTTCATTAGCATTTGGCTGAATGCAGAACTGTGCTGAAGCACAGCCTTTCAGAGTTGCTAGCTGGTGACTCAGATTGCCAGTTTTGCTATACTCCACAACAAATTAAAGAATCAATCTCAGACACTTCAGGAAAGCTTAGGTCAATCTTTCAATGATAAGATGTTTTTTTTTTTTTCATTTCCAGTTTGGTATTAAGAGCAGATGAATTGGGTGGAAAGATGTCATGGCCACGGCCACATTCTTTGATTGAAGTGATCTCTGAGAAGTGCAGAGCAAGAACGCCACAACAGTCAACACAGAGATGTTGCTAAGATACAGAAGATAATAAAAAATCCACTTAAACACTTTAATTTCTCACCACGGCTGAGCTGCTGCTTAAGAGCTGCTTTCTTGCTCCATAAAATTTTGCATGCTTTAACTCACCTTGGAAGTGTCTTTTTGTAAACAGTGCTACACCGTTACAGTAATTACAGCAGGCTTTGGGAGGATTCAAGGCACTTCTTCCTCTTTCCATCGTGGGCATGCCCATTAGAGATAATTGGATTATTTCTACTCTGTTTATCTCTTAATTCCCCACATCTGTAGTTGGGGGGTGCAGATTGGATGAAGGAGAAGCACGGGATCTCACCGAGGGTTTATGGGAGTGTTCCCACAGCGGGGTCTCATCCCTGCGTGTCAGTCTCCAGGGAACTAATACTGAACACGTGAAATTGAAACCAAGAGGAGGAAAGACAAGGGCTTATCCATCCACTGTAATACGTAGCAAAACAGAGAAAATACCATGCTTTAATGTGACTATTTGATTCCTATGACATAACACAGATGCTACCAGACATCATCCCCCTTCCATCTAATCACACAGTCGAATTTTTGTATCTCAGACAAGAGGCGGCGGATCAATAAAGTATGTGTTGTGAGAGAATCCAAAGCCATTGATTTTCTTCAGAATTACATCGACCTAACAGGCTAAAAATAGTTTTAGCTTTAGCATATCACAGAAGAAAATCAATTTATTTTCTTTCTGTTGCATATTTATTTTTGTGCCATACTTCTTCTTTTCTTCTTCTTTGCTGTGTGTTGGAGTTTTTGTATAGGCTACCTGCATATTTCAGCTTCAGGTCCACAAGTGTGAAAAGCAATCTCCTCGAAGCGTGTAATGTTGTCACGCTGCTTGACTTCCCTCTTCACTGGAAGAACACTATGAAGCAAGACCTTGGCGTGCAAATAAATTGTGGCTACCAGCGTCCCTGAAAAATACATTTACACACTCCGCAGGCGTGATGTTCACCTTTCTCCTTTGCCTCACTTTTTTCACTATTTGATTTCAGTGCTGTTTACACATTCTTTGTCTCTCATTAGTCAAAATTTCCTCCAGTGCTTCAATGCTGCTGATTAATTATGCATTTGGACACAACTGCAAAAGCAGCCTCTACATCACAATAATGAATTAATGATTTGCATTTGCAAGATTGTCATGTGCGACCTACATTTGTCTCGTGATTGTTTCTCTCTATTTGAAGCTTGTGAGAATAATTACGCTCTAAAGTCTGTTCTTACATTAAAATCAATCCTGGGCGTTGATGTGCTGAGGGACCGCAGCAGCAGAAGCATTGCTGAAGGGGAAAACTGGGCTTCGGGGCATGTTGCAAAGATCCTTGCACAACTTAAACACAACAGTCCTTTTACACAACCCTGACATCAACTGTAGTGGCTCTACCTCCCCCTCTGCCTCTTCCATGCATTTCATTACTTTGTATGATGTCATTGTCACTTATAATAAAGATCCAGGTCTGTGCACATCACCGACTGCTCCGGCGACCTTTTCTCAGAGTGTGCAGCGTGTGACAAATTCAATGCTGCATGATTCCTGCGTGCAGTGCTGATATGCCCATTTGTAATACTGAAATTAAAGGAGATTGCAAGGTTATACGCATTGTCAAGAGGGACAAAGAAGTGCGGGCGAGGCGTCTTGCATCGGCTACATCTCTCTCTTTCAACCTTGGCAGACCTTGAAGTGCTATCCCTGCATGACTGGCAGCAAGAAAATAGTCTTTGGTTCAGGATGACAGTCTCAAAGAGATGTGAAAGTGGGTGGTATTTCTTCTCGGAGCTCCGTTTTTGCATAGCGATGTAAAACCTTGTGAGTCACAATGAAAGCCCAGGACACATTATTCATTCAAGGGTGAACAGAAATCAGCTTTTATGCGGTTTTCCATTCACGAACATGCAAACAAAAGTGATTTTTTAAATAATATGACGGTGTAAACTCCAGCCCAGGGCCACACACTGCACCTCAGTGAAAGCAGAGAGAACTCAATCCAACTCTGTAATGTCATTCTCACTTATTATAAATAGCGTCTTCATCGGTTCACCAGTCAACTGATTGTATGAATTACATTCCCAGGGGTAATAAAGTCATTTGCATCGCCCTGGTTTATGCAGCAGTGAAGAGGGACGTCCATTTTTTTCTGTCTCTCTCTTTCTGATGCAGCAGTGAACTGCCTCAGCGCCTCCCATCAGTCCCAGCTCCATCCTCAGGCGCCACAGCTGTCCCCGTCCCCTACTTTCACTTTGTCAAGGCGCTAATTCCACACCAAGAGTTGACAGTCGTCTACTGTGGCCTGTCTCCTAACCTGTCCCTGTACCCTCCCAACCTGATTCCATTAGCTATCAAAACGCTCGATAAACAATGTGAAACTTAATCCCGTCCGATCCGACGTGAAGCTTCGGCTGTGTTTTTCTATTTGCTCCTGAAATGGGTTTCACAGATGGGAAGCGGCAAGCTGCATCGCTGAAAGTCTTTGAGTTTTAACTCGGCTGTGATTCAGTGTCAGCGCTGGAATAAATGTATGACTGGAGGCACAGGTGAGCCAGAACACAAGAACTATCAGCATATCCAATTTGATGTATAGTGTCCGTGGGTGAGAATGAAATATATAATTCATATTAAGATGGGCAGTCCTTCGGCATGCACATATTAGGCTTCTCTGTCTGATATTAGATTCATGGTCATTAATTTTACTCACACACACACACACACACACACACACACACACACACACACACACACACACACACTGGAAAATAAATGCACTTACTTAATGTAAAGTTACAAGTTAGGTTCAGGCAAGTAAAGTTATGTCTTATGTTTAGGAAAGGAAACACACTTGAATAGGTTATGTACTCAATGTTAAGTTGTGACGGTTAGGTTTAGGAAAATAAACATGGTTAGGTGTCATCACTTCATGTACTAAACCTAAATTTACCTACTTAATGTGAATTTTGAAGGTTAGGTTAGGGCAAGTAAAGTTTGTAAGTTAGTTAAAGGAAAGTAAGTAACGTATGCTAGGTATGGGAGTAGATAAAGGGTTGGGCATCGTCACCTATTTAATGTAAAGTTCAGTACTTCACATAAAGTTATGTAGGTTAGGTTAGATTTTAGAAAACCTACTAAATGTAGACTTTCATACTTAATGTAAGGTTACATGCTCAACATAAAGTTACATAAGTTAGGTTTAGACACACAAATTTTATATACTTTATTAATCCCTCAAGGGGAAATTCAGTGTTTTCACTCTGCTGTTGTTTTACATATACACACAGGTCCGAAATACACACACACATGCACAAACATGCATACGTGCATTAAATGGAGAGATGTCAGAGTGAGGGGGCTGCCCATGGACAGGCGCCCCGAGCGGCTGGGGGGGTTTGGTGCCTTGCTCAAGGGCAACCTCGGCAGTGCCCAGGAGCAAAGCTACAAAGCTACGTAGTTTAGGTTTAGGAAAAGAAATTAACTTACTTTACATAAAAATTCATTTTTAATGTAAAGTTATGTAGATTAGGTATATGAAAGTAAAGTTATGTAGGTTAAATTTAGAAAAACAAACAAATGTAAAGTTACATAGGTTTGGTTTGGGCAAGTAAAATTATGTTGGCTAAGTTTAGGAAAGTAAAGTTAGGTTAGGTTCAGGAAAAGAAACATGTTTGGGCGTCATCACTTTATGTACTAAACGTTACTTCCTTAATGTAAAGTTACGTGGGTTAGGTTTAGGAAAAAAGATAGGATTGGGCATCGTCACATCACATATTTGACGTAAAGTTAAGTACTTCACTTAGAGTTACTTAGGTTAGGTTTAGTCAAGTTAGGTAAGTTTATGTTGAGATTTAGGACAAGAAATTTACCTTCTAAATGTAAAGTTACATACTTAGTGTAAAGTTAAATGCTTAACATAAAGTTACATAGCTTAGGTTCAGGAAAAGAAACATGCTTACTACAAAAAGTTTCATATTTAACGTAAAGTTATGTAGGTTGCGTTAAGGAAAATAAATATACTCACTTAATGTCAAGTTACATGGATTTGGTTTATGCAACAAGATTATGTTGGTTAGGTTTAGGAAAAGAAACATGGTTGGGCATCATTCCTTTATGTACTAAACATAAAGTTACCTACTTAATGTGACGCTGCAAAGGTTAAGTTTAGGCAAGTAAAGTTAAAAGGGATGGGTTTAGGAAAAGAAAGATGGTTGGGTGCCCTGGGTTATGTACAAATTGTGGTGAATTCCCTTTCATAGGTAAACAAACAAACATGAGAACAGCCTGATATTTAGCTAACATTTTAGAGCATATATCTATAATTAGAAATCATAATGAAGAAACCCCTTTTCAAAATGTCTCCAGATGAAATCGCTCTGCTTCATGTTTATTAATTATAGGCAATATATCCCGGAGCTGGGAGGGGGGAAAAATACAATTTGCTGCACCACAGGACAAGAAATTCATCCTTGGGTGCTGTGGGTTCAGTCTTGTTTGTGGATTCAACGTGTGTCTTTCATTTTTACGGAGAGAAAAGCAGGAGGGAGGAGGATCTGAGATTCAATTTACGGACAAGATGGAAAGCCAACACAGATGTCAGGAGTGAAAAATAGTTTCAATTGACAAGTGAAAGAAGTTTGCAGTGTTGGGCTGTGATGGCTCTGGCAGATGGGTGTCTGTCCTTGCCACTGTGTTACAGCTGACATGCAAGGCCCTGGCTGGTGAAATCCTGCATCTCAAGATTGTTTACTGTGCTTAAAAATCCTTTAGCACAACAGGTTGGAGGGACAAGAGGAATAATTGATGTGTAGTGTGTGCATAATTTATTTCCCAGCCATCATGATCAAAGCACTCAACGTCGTGCTGTTTTTTCTTTCCACGGCACTGTTAGGAGACGAATGTCCCACCTGTAACGGCAGATTCTGTGACTGACACAGAACTGTAGCTGTAATCCATGTCGAGAAATCACCGCCTGGAATTCACTGATATTCAAGGATATTGCATAATCAGCGCTTGTTCAGCAGGAAATGAATAGAGAGGCTTTTTCATTTCAGTGGAACCAAATAGGCCTTGAACGATTTCCATAAATGAAACAAACATTCTTAGGCTCTCAGTCCCCCACCTCTCAAATGTTATATTCTTCCCCGTCAAGGTTTGTTTATTTTTAATCTCCTTTGTTAGCCATCATTTTTAAAATCCCCCCTCCACCACCACCACCTCATCTGGGTGGAGGTGGGACATGTTTACCAGATTTAGTAGCTCACTCTCTCACCTGAGAATACAGCGGAGTGGCAGGGAGCATCAGCCGACAGCTGCAGGTAATACATAAAGATGAAGTAAAGAGAGGGCCTTTTGAAGACAAAACCAATTACTCGAGCAATTTTGGAGTCAGACAATGGACACAGGTCATTTCATATCATTTCATGCTGATTCTCTGGGAAATATACCTTATAATATAGTCTGCAGCCACTTTGGGTGAAGGCATTCAGCAAGCAGCGGAAGCTCGAGACAAGACAAAACCAGCATACACCAGCAAAACATGAGCCTCTTTTTAATGGATTTTCTTGCACCAGTGAATGCAGCACATGGTGACAGGACGCTCCATTCATGTTTTTCTGTCTGCGGTAGCTATGGCTAAAACATGCGTGCTTGGTATTCAATTCACAACTAACAGCAGTGATGTCTGGTGGTATTTTACAGGTCTCTGCTGTGAAAAAAATGCAACATAAATAACACAGGGGGCTGTAAATGTTGAAATTTTTGAAATTGTGAGGAGAAGACAAAACCCATCTACCCTCTTAATAAGTGAGGCTGACAGGAGCTGCCACAGTGGAGTGATTCTTCAGGTGTATTTAACACTGTGACAAACTTTATGTTCTTAACATAAAGTTTCGTAATTACTGTGAAGTTACGGACATTAGGTTTAGGCAAGTAAAGGTACATGGTGACGACGTACCTTAAAATCACTCAAAGTTCACTCAAAGCTCAGACAGTCACGAACACAGGCTCCCTGCGGGTAGTCCTGTAGTCTGTTCCGAAATCTGTACTGCCATGAGTACACTTACACACAGTACACTGTCCGCACTTACAAAGTGCACATATTTCAGCAAGTAAGTGCTGTTCCGATTCATTACTCTATGGCGCACTTACCAGATGTTACGATCACGACTACGGCTGTGACTCGTCAGTGACGTCACCCGCCAAAAAAACTGGAAAAGTTTCACTTCTATACAATTTTAAAAATCCCCTACACATGACTCCCTTAACAATGGTGATGTGGAGAATGTGCCAGCGTTGTCAGCGTTGTTGTCTCCTCCTCCTCCTGACAGAGAATGCTGCAGTAGGTATAATTTAATTATCATGCATGTTTGCTTTTGGTCCCGCCTCTTCCGCTACGTAGCTAAGATGGCGGCCGTTGAGTGCGAAAAGTGTACAATGTTCCACACTCTCAATTTTGGCCGTTATGAGTACACATCCGGGTCTTTTAGGTACACTTCTTTTTCGCTGCAATCGTAATGTCAACGCCCTATGTACCCAAACTAGGTACGATAAGTACAGAAAGTATGGGTATTGGAACAGACCGCTGGTGACAAGTGCCATGTTTTGTGACTTATCCACTACTCCAACCTACTTCCGCATGTGTCATGATCCTGGGTTTGGTTTCACATTCTGTTATCTTGTGGACTTTGTCCCTGAGTTTTCTGTTTGTGTTCCTTGTTTCATGTTGTTAAGCTCATGTTTAATCTGCTTCCTGTTTTATTTTGTAGGTTCTCTCCTCATGTGTCATGTCTGGTTTTACTTCCTGTCTTTGTGTGTTTTCTGTCACACCTGTCTTGTTAGTCCCTCCCTGTTCCCAGAGTCTCCCCTTCACACCTGGTCTGTATTAGTCTTGTCTGCTCCACCCTTGTTGTCAGCCAATCCCTGTTTCACTCCTTTTGCCCATGTCCTCCTCCTCCAGCTGTGTCTCGTCCTTGTGATTAGTCTTCTGTGTATATATACCTGTGTGTTTCCCTTTGTCCTTTGTCAGTCCGTCTTTGTGCCTCTGCATCCATCTTTCCTGCCATCATCCTGCATCCATCCCTGGTCTTCATTTCAGATCCTGGATGTTTTTTTTAATTTTGGATTTTTGTTTCTGCTCCCTGTTGGATTTTGCATTGTCTGCCTTTTTGGAAATCCTTGTACAAATATATTAAAGCTCACCTTTTGTTAAAGACTCCAAACCTGCCTGTTGATTCTGCATTTGGATCCTCTCCTGAACTGAAATCGTAACAATATGGGGACACACTGGGACAGCTTCCTTTTTTACTCCCACCAGCACATTGGTCATGTACAATGCAAAATACATGCATTGTGCATGAATTACCGGCTCATTATTACATGGGCTATGTATGAAATTTGGTGCATTACTGTTTCATGAGCACAGCCTGTGACTCTGTACATATTTGAGTGAGACTAGCTTGGAGATGTGCACTCTTTCTGTGGTTGAAGCCACATCTATAGGAGGGACTTGACTGTTTATCCAGTGAAACACACTTAAGTTAACCTGATGCCTCTGGACCTGATGAAGGTCTTTCTTGATGTAATAAACAAGTGTAAAAATGAAAGGGAACATTCAACAGTGTTGTGAGTCCTGTGTCTTTTGGCTAGTTTGGGGCGGCAGAGCAAGTTTGAGGTGAGGGTGATGTTGCGAGTAGCAGTGGGCCAGCCCAAAGAAACAACCTGGTCTCACCAAGGTTGTCGAAAACAGGAGCTTGGTCAGTGACTCTCAGCTTCAGACAGAGACAACAAAAGACGTCCTTTCATGTCAGCATGATATGCGGCTGGTTGCTGTTGTTTTGTGATGGTGCCCAGCAGCATCAGGGGGAAACACGGCTGGACAGCAACGTAATTTAAGGGGATGAAAGTCTGAGAAGGTTGGGTTGGAGGGGTGGTGCATGATGTAATAACCACCGACTTTCACCTGGGAGGCCAGTGTTCGCTTCCCATATCAGTATAAAACCAAACCCTGTACATTTTTTCTGAACCCAACCACGTGTGTTTGTCCCAGAATGTCAAGAACCAACGCACCCAGGGTACCTTGTACGTCATATCTTGATGTGAAAAATCCATGACCAAACGTCGATATGTGACGAGGTCGGAGTGAGAATGTGTCGCAAGAAAAAATGCTAGGGCTGAATTTTGTTCCCAGTCCGACCCTGCCAAGAGGTAGTCTACAATGTTGATATGTCATTCACCCAGTAATAAGTAGTTTCTAGAGAAGAAACAATATGAAAATTTCCTATCACAATTATATTGAATGGTTTTAATGATAATTAAAATGTGAAAAGGTAATACTTTGGATGTGGGTTATTGTGAAACTGTTTCATCCCTAGAGGTTCCCAGTCTTTGTTGAAGCTGCATTTCCTTTTCTTTGTGGTAGTTTCGAGCATATTCTGCCAACTTTGCATAAGTTGCTTATGACCTTGTGGTGACGCACAATTTCCCCTGTTGGGCGTAGCAGAGCAAAGAGGTGACAGGTTAACCTGCACTTGACCCACTTGTGCCCAGTTTGATTGACATTAAACACAGCCCTGTGATGACAGCCTTCCCTGCTCTCTTCACAGCCAGTGGATAAAAGACAGATTTCAGAAAAGCATCTGTCCAGCAGTGATTTGACTTTTTAAAACAAGGGTCAATCAAAATGCAGGACACCGTTTCAATATGTAGGGCGCAGGATAAGGCATGAAAAGACTATGCAGTCCCACATAAAGGGGGACACCTGGTCACCCACATGACCTGGTGACCATTAACTTGTCTTTTTTAAATTTCTGTTTCTATCAACTGCTGAGGGAAATAGAAGTGCCAAAAACTGCAGTCCCTTAAATGACCACTTGAGGCTCCAGAAGCAATTCAATCCCCTATGTTAAAATGCCCGACTTTACAGCTGAAATAAACATGTTTACAGCCTGGGACAAAAAACAGTTTTGGACTCTAGATCTAATTTACCCATTCATGGCAACTGTGCAGGGAGTCAATTTCTATAAAACTCCCCCATTTACATTTTATTAAGGCGTAAAGTTACGCATAATGTCTGCCAATATTTTCCTCGGCTTCTCAGTCAGATCCACCCCTCGCTCTTCCACAGCGCCAGCCTCTTGCCCAAATATGATCACTTGTGGCTCCAAAAATCAAAGATGGCAACGACTGACATGCCGAACTTGAGACTTTAAAAGAGTAGTCCACAAACTAATGGGTGACATCGCAACTTATACTCACTCCAAAGACAAAAAACCGCCACTTAGCTAGTAACCTCTAGCAGACTGATGAAAAAAGCTGTTCTTTCACATCTGCATGATATGTGGTTGGTCACCGTTATTGTTTGAAGGTGTTCGGTGGTGTCAGGAAGAAACGTGGCGGGACAACAATGAAAGTTAAGGCAGAGGGACTCTGAATCGGCAAAGCAGGAGGGGTGATGGATGGGACCAACAGCCACCGACTTTCACCCTGGAGGCTGGTGTTCGCTTCCTGTAAGACTGTAAAGCAACCATGTGCTTTTGTTTTTGTTTTGTGTTTGCAAAAACATAACTGCGTGTGTATGTTGTTGAAGGAAAACAAGGTCCATTCACAGTGTTGTACTGACATAGTTGGTTTATTTTATATGTAAACTGTACACTTCCTGTGAAAACAGAAGGTATTTTGAAAACAGACAGTGCATGTAACAGGCAGAAGTTGAGACGGCGTCCCAGAATGTGAAAAACCACCGCACCCACGGTACCTTGCACGTCATATGTAGATGTGGACAGTCCACGACCAAACGTTGATATGTGAACGAGGTCAGAGCAGGAAAGTGTTGGACATCACAGTAGCTAAGTCCATTATTTGTACAGTCTATGGTGTGGTGCTGAACAGGTTAACATGCAGAGCTTTTTCACAAATAAAAAAACTGCATGCAGCTGAAAATTAGCTGAACAATTAGCACTTAGCTGAAAGATGCTAATGCTCTGCAGAGCTGAGAGGAGCTGTGGATTTGTCTCTGTGACTTTGTCACTAGAGTTAACCTTATTCACTTTACACATGTTTTGATGCTCTGATGATACAAACATTGTTTCTGCAGCTTTGAAATAGCAAAACAAGCTTGAAACACAACTTCTGACCTCTTGATAGTTGTTATGGTGAATATATTTGCATATTTACGAATCAAGCTGACACAGAACAACACCAACATTAATTTAAAATTGTGTTTCTGAGCACCTGATGAATGTGCGTCCAATACCCAGTCTGCTTTTAGCTCTGTTTTGTCTGCAGCAACTTCTCAAAAATAACTCTGGCTGTTTAACTGCCACATGTTCTCATTCCTTCACCAGCTACAGTAGTCGCTAACTTTATCTCTTCCATTTGGTGCTGGGCGGGTAGCATACCAGGGCTTTTTAAGGGCTTCTTGCTGAAAAAGCTGCCCACTGCAGCGGGAAATGGGATTGATGAGAGCAGAGGTTGTGGGCCAGAAAACCAAACAATGAGGTGATGGAGGCTAAAAAGCTCCATAAAGCTGAAAGGAGCCGCAGTGATAATTCACTGATGATCCAAACTGCCATTTAATCCATTGTCAACATAAAGATTAATCATAAGTGCAGCATTAATGGATGCTTTAATTGAGTCATACGTGTTCCTGGCTTTCAAAATGCCCTCTGATAGTATTAACAGTTATTAAATGCCATACAAATCCTCATGCACACTCCTGGTGTGAATCCAGTTGCATTGATAACTGCAACCTTTGTTATTGGGCTTTGCCCTTCGCTGTCTTAAGTGATAGAGTCACTATGTAGATGGCCCCATTCTGGCAAAGCAAGTCAGTGGATCATTAATCATCCATCAGAGGGGACTTGGCTGGTATATAAGGTTATAAAAGCCCAGCCAAAGCCAATGTGGGTGAAACAAATGATTCCATTTCATCAGAGCGTACAGTATTCTAATAAATAAGACGCTCTATGAGAGCCAGGGCATTTTTTCACTATCATGTGATAAGTATCCTGGAGCTGTTTGATGGTCTTACGCTATGACATGCTGTGCAGCTGTTACATTTTTCATAATTTCACATGAACGTGACAAATGGTTTCTTTGGGAAAAAAAGGAGAGATTTGGTACTTACCTCTGGAGGAGCAAATGTTCAATTAAACACTTCACAGTCTGGAGCATTTCACAATTTACTGTTTGAGAATTTGCCATAAGGACTATAATTTGCAACAGAGATGAGTGCATATTTCCTTCAGCTATTTTTGAGCTTTGCAAAAGAAAACAGGCTGCACTTAAAAACATATCTTTGTTTGGTAGAATATTTGTTCATATAACGTCCGTGAGCCATCAGCTACAGTGCTAGCAGGCTTTTTTGTTTTGCCTTTCATATGTGGCTGCTGTAGAATCAGAAAAAAGCTGACCACAGGGAAAGAAATCCAGCCTCCAGGAGCAAATAAGTTCAAGTCATGTCAGGGTGAGCTCAGTGAAAAATGAACATCCAGTATTAAAGTAGAAAGTCACCCTTAAAACACTATCTGATATATAACGTGGATGATATGTGAGTGTTAATTCTAAGAGTAGCCTACGGTTATAAATAATAAGCGACAGTAAGGCAGGAGCGCTTTAAGTGTCCCTTGAGACCGGAATTAAACTTGCTCTCTTAATAACCTGATGATTAACACATTCATAAGGCCTGACTGCAGGCTCCTTGCAGCTACATGGCACATTCATAAATACTGATTTATGACTCGTGCCAGCCTCATCACAATTGAAATGATCGTTTGTGACGGACCGTGGAACAATGTGTCAAAACTGTTTGGCTAAATGAAAGAGTAAAGGTCTTCCTGTCACTTAACATTTTCCGCAGAAATACTTGGCTTGAAATTAAGTTTGTTTTTTAGATGAGTAATTCCTGCCGTCCTGTATCACCTGCTGCTCTTCATCCTCCTCCTCTCTGGTTTTGACTGATCAAAGAGTCACTTCCTCTTAAGTGTGCGCGCGTGTGTGTCGTACAATTGGAAGAGGAACAATTGAATTTCCCTTCAGTCTCCATTAACGTGCCCTGACAATGAACTTCACTAACAATGTGTTCAGTATTGTTAAAGGATGATGTTCAATTTTTATTTGACATCAACCCAGTCACCACAATAAATGTTGGTGTTGTACGTTTCTGCGAACCATGGATACATTTCTGCATTACTAAGGAGCAGATACATCGAAACTTTACGTTTCTTTACATTTCAACAACATTGTGGTCAATGTTGTTACGCTTTTGTACAAAAGCAACTTGGTTATGATCAGGAAAACATCATGTTTTGGCTTAAAATACTTGCTTTTCGTAGCACTATCCAAGCAGGAAATGTAGCAATGTCTTGGTGAAAACAACTGCCTTTTGTGACACTCCTCCGGCTGGAAACACAGCTATTAGTTGGTACAAAACAAACAAACAAACAAACAAAAAAAAACAAACAGAAAATGCCTTTATCTTGGCTGGAAAAACAGCAATGCTGTGATGAAAACAGTTGCTTTCATGGCACCATCCCAGCCGGAAACGCAGAGATGTCTTGGTAAAAAAAGCTACCCCTTTTCAATGGCACTGTCCCAGCTGGAAATGCAGTGATGTCTCGGTAAGAAACCACCACTTTTTGTGGCACAATACCAGCTGAAAACACAAGGGTATCTTCGTAAAAAACAATCATTCTTCAAAGCCCTATCCCAGCTGGAAATGTGGCAATTTCTTGGAATGAAACCACCACCTTTTAATAGCACTGTCCCAGCTGGAAATACAGTGACATCTTGGTAAGAAAACATCACTTTTTGTGGCACAATACCAGCTGAAAACACAGGGGTATCTTCGTAAAAAACAATCATTCTTCAAATCCCTATCCCAGCTGGAAATGTGGCAAAAAACACCACCTTTTTGTGGCACTATCCCAGCTTGAAAACACGGGGCTTTCTCAGTAAAAAACAATTGTTCTTTCACGCACTATCCCAGCTTGAAATGGGGTGATGTCTTGGTAAGAAACCACCACTTTTTGTAGCACAATTCCAGCTGGAAACACAAAAACAGGCCACTAAAAATGCTGGCTAAAAAATATGCTGGAAACACAGTGATTACTTGCTGAATAATACACCTTTTTTTTGGTTTGTTGGTCAGTGGCCAACAGTTTGGCAGGCGTCTCACCTAGGTGTTACACTTTCTACCATCCTGAAAACAAAGTCAGGTCATATACATCACCCTGGAAACACTAATATGATATGTATGGAATGTACAAGTGTAATATATCTGTGGTTTGCAGTAACATACAATGCCAACATTTTCTTCTGGGGACTTGGCTGTAGCCACTGAATGCTGATTGATGGTAAAAAGGAGCTTTTAATTTCACTGCACTGCATTATGGTGAAAAAAAAATCTTACTGAATTACACACTTTAGTTCTATTTCAGGATAACTTCACATGTGTTCCTACAGGAAATGCCACATCTTTGATTTGTGTCAATGTGACCCCAGTCTGAATCATGGGACCTGCAATTCTAAACAGAGAGGAGTGAAAGTAGCCCTTGACATAATGAAATCCGGAATAAATTCTGTTTCTGTAAAGCCATTGATGTGGCGGCCGCAGCACTCCTGGCTCTGACCTTGCATCAAGTGTCTCTCTGCACAGAAGTAGCCACCGCTGCTGCACAGTTATTAAAATCTTGGCTCTGTTTTTGCCTCAGTAACCTTCATACAGTATGAACATTAACGTACAGATGACACAGTATGCAGTGACATTAGTCAAAGCTGACTCAGTTTCATTCCCTTGAATATGCACGACCATGCTGAGTTTACTGGCTTTGCTATTGTTCCCTTCCATATGTGAATTACCTCTGCAGCTTGTATTGGATATCAGCCATGTCATATTTCTTCTTTAAACATGCATGTATCCTGTTGCCATTGTGTAACCATCAAAGTCAGTGCATGGCAGACTACAACAAGCTAACCAGAACCATCTGCACCCATGTAATACTATCCTGCTCCATGGTGTGCTGCATGATTGTGTTCATTTGATACCATGTAAGCACATCCAGCCCTGTCTCCTAAACAGTGTGTTCTTGCCTGACTCATTTACAACATGAAATAGAAACATCATGTTTTCTATAAACATAATCAGTAAAGGTTGTTAATGAACATGTCTGCCAATTTGCAAAATGTTAACAGTGAATGTATCTGCAAAATGTTGACTGATTTTGTTGCCTAAACTGAACCACACACAGGCCTCAGACTCCAAACCCATGTCTCTATGAAAGTATTGCAATTCACACCAGCACCACCTGCCTTAACCATCTCCCCACAACTTCCTCGTGGCACAAGACTGTAGCACTTTGTTCCTTAAGGCTGAACTGAACATAATCCAAGCAAAATGTAACTGGCAAAACAAATGAGAGTGTGAAGGTTGGGGAACAAGACTCTGAGTCTACAGCCATGCTAGCGACTCTGTGAAGCTGGACTCGGGCAAACTGGTGCTCTGAGCTAAATGCTAACATGCATGCATCATACTCATATCATGGAAGTATTTTTAGATATGGATTCCTGAGCCCAAGATGGTGTCTATTTAGTCAAGTGGCACATATGCCAAGAAGTTTCTAGTTTCCTGGTTTACCTCCGTGATGTAAAATGTTTCTCCCACTGGTCCAGCCTACGGGTTCCCACCATGCCCATAATCTTTACATTGTTTTGACATTTCATATTTTTAAATTGCTTTTCTCGGCTCAAGGAAAGTTTTACAAATGTAAAACCTCCATGGATCATAAATTCATCATAGACAGTCATATCTGACCTTGTTTGCAGTTTGAGGTGTCCTGTCAACAGTTTGGCAGATGTCGCTTTGATAGTAGTGGTTTTTGGGGGAAATGTTTCTTGGGCTGCAGCGGCTTTTTTTCACTGCAATACTGCGAGTGGCCACTGGGAAAAATTGGAGGATAGACTAAGTGCTGTTCCTGGGGGCCTGGCTCACAGCGACGATGCTAACTGGAATTTAGCAGCTTACTTTTGTTCATTATCTTGGAAACATTTGCTGGTCATATCAGTCAGTTGTGCTTTTTTACATCACTGACTGATTAGTTGTGCAGGTAACTGGTAATATTGGAGAAATTACAATTTTGGCCTCATCCTGAAGGACACTAGTTCTCAAAGTTTTAATGCCCAAGCCACACCAAAGGGCAGGCCAAGATCTCAAGGCACATCTGTATTTATATTTTTATTGACTAATATCAAATAACAACTGACAACCAATCATTACTCATTAAATTTTTTTATAATATTCAAACTTTAAAAAATTACATCAAGGCACCAATAACACATCCATTCAAACAGGAAGTAGCGTAAGATATATATATATATATATATATATAAGATCATAGATACACATGCGTCCATATATCTACGATGTCAGACAACATGATATGTCACACATTTATAATTACGTCACACAAACTGTGACAAATAGGTTCCCCATAAAGGTTTTTTTAATTAAATTAAATTAATTGCATTTTTTTTTTTTAGCTAGGGTTTGCCTTTTTATTAGGAAATGGGTGCTCACAATAATCTGATACAGTCAATCAAATATTCATTTATAACTTTTTATATAGGCCCTGTCTCAGGTGTTTTTCTTTGTTTGCAGCCGTGGGTACAGCAGGCGGGGTCAGTTCGACTCGTGTCCAAAAACTTTCCAGAGCTCTCGATTTCAAAAAGTAACTGCGTTTATTCTTCAACTCAAAAATGAAGAAAGATTATTAATTATCAAAATGAAACTGGGAAATGAACAAAACAATCGTTATCAACGAATTAACGTAAAGAGCACGGTCAAAAAACTTTTGTTTGTTTTGTTGACATTCAGTCTCTGCATAATCACAAACACCTGCTCTTATAATACCTGGGCAGTGCGTAAAGCTCATGCACACACCCAACAGGTAACAAAACAAAGCAGTTTCTGCACAAACAATATAAATAATAAACCATTCACATTTTAGCTTTAATTTCAAGGTCCGACTTTCATATAATTAATAAACCAGAAACCATTATAAACATAAAAACCAATAGCCTCCTTTGAACGGCTGCGACAGGCCCTGTTGAATATTGTAATAATAATGTGTGATTATCACAAAATCCCACGGCACACCTGGATTTGCATCACGGCACACCAGCGTGCTGCAGCACACCATTTAAGAACCATTGCTGTAGGGTACATTAATGTCTGAATCATGGAGTATATAATAAAGATGGACGACGTGACACCTCCTCAAAAGTAAAGCCAAAACATCTCAACTGTCCCCTGGTGGCTGACTGCAGTGTAGGTTATAAACCCAGCCCCTCCATTAAAGAGGGGCTGCTGTACAACCAATTGCCCCATTGGGGACAAATAAAGTGATTGATTGATTGATTGATTGATTGATTGAAAGAAGATGAGTCATGATTGACAGCTGTGTGTGCCAATCAGTGTGCTCATATTAAATAGCACTGCTTGCCACAGAGACCTCTACTGCACAGACTCTGGCTCTGAATGATGTCACCAGCAGGTGGTGGTGGCTGTATGCAGGATATTTTGTGTTAGCTTTTGTACAGAAGGAGGAAGTGGAGACACACTGCCATCTTTACATACAGTCATCGGTGTGTTCAAAATTGCAGGACCATCCATCCGATACTTGTTGAGATATTTTAATAACAACCACAAATGTCAACCTCGTGGTGGAGCGGGAGTCAAGCAACCATGAAAGTTGTCTGAAAATCATGAATACTTGCAAAAGATGTTCTGCCAATCCATCCATTAGCTGTAGATCTCTCCATCTGTGACAAAGTAGTGGTTCAACCAACCGACGCACACTGCCATCCTTAGAGGATGCACCAACGTGGCTAAAAAATGCAGACGCTCCCTGAAGGCTCTCATCATTTCAGCTGATATCATGCTTTAGTGGTGCATACTCACTCCCAAATTTGCAATTAATCAAATTACTACATACTAATTGCCATCAACTCAACCTGGGGACTCCGAGGCCCCCTGAGGGTTTAGGCCCTGCTTTGCCTGATTGATAATCCAGTCTTGTCAGCAATAAATAAAAAATATATATAAATATATCCTCACATGCAGCTGACAGATCTCCCTGGATTTCTCTTGGCAAAATAATAACTGAGTCACATTTGGAAATAAACAGACACATGCTGTATGTTTAGACTCGTCTTGCGCTGGTGCATAATTTCAGTTTCTCATCATGAGTGCACGACTGGGCAGTGTTTTTTTTTTTAATGCAAAGACAAATGTCTCACGCACAAAAAAATCCCACCAGTTATTAGTGTGTATGAATGTCCACTGTGAATTATCCACAATGTGTCGTGTTGAGATATAAACGTCCAACTTTTTAATGAATATGATTAGCCTTACAAGCAACTCTCAGTTAAATGAGATTAAATTTGGCAAGTGCTCAATCAAACCCATGAAATCAGCCCTGCAAACACTCGCTGCTGGGATGCCTGAATTAAACGGACACCTACATACATAAGTTCTCCTGATTGTTCACATGATTGTCTCTTATTAAAACAGTAAGGAGGAGGATGGAGCGGCCTGTCTAATAATTTTCATGTCTTTTTTTTCCCGCCGTCTCTGCTTGTCATCACCTTGACTACAAAAGAAAAAAAAACTATTAAACATTACTGTGATGAGTTCCTGACTGCTATTTAATTAAACGCATCCAGGGTTTAACCGCAGACTTGCACTTTAAATGGCAATAGTAAAAGTTCCAGTGCTTTGTAATTCTCAGACAACACTATCAGCGCTGCCTCACACTGCTTTAATTAGAAATTTAACCCCTTCCGTGCCACAGATAGGCCACCTGTTTATACAGACATCAAGCTTTCTTTGCCTAAATGAATACTACCTGCTGAGAACAGATGACGATAAAGCAGTGGATGACAACACAGTCACTTTCATCAGTAGAGTTGATCATGTGTTGCCACAAATGTGCATGTTGTGGAGCCAGTTTGTTTGTGACAATGACGATATTGGCTACAAAGGATGAATAAATGTATAGTGTCATGATGATATAATTCACAAAACAAGCCTTTGTTCCATTATGTGTGTAATTAAAGGGACAATGACCCAAGGCTGTAGCCAAATCTGACACCCCACCACCCTCATGAAAAATATATATATATATATGAGAACACATTTCCTATTAGCCTATGTCCTATATTTTTATCAGTAGCAAGTGCAGCTATACAGTGAACTGCACCAATATGCAATAAGTGAACGCTACTGCTGTCTACATAAATAACACATGCAGTGCAATATAAATGATTGACACTTTAACACCCATGACATTCTGATTTTTCTATTTTGAATACATTTGAAAGTAATGAAATACAGAGACAGTGCAGTGTTTGACATTGATTGTATCTACCCACAGTAGCAAGCAATGGCTTCTGCTCGAATATGGCAACACAAACTGAACTGTTGAACTGCTTTACACCATAATACTAGAACTGGTAGTAATAATAATGGCAATATGTATGTAAATATGCAAATATGTATATATAAACTGATCGGCAAAAACATTAAAACCACTGGTGAATAGGGCTGCAACTAACGATTATTTTCATTGTCGACTAATCTGTCGATTATTTCTTCGATTAGTCGACTAGTCATTCTATCGAAAAATGTGTTAAAATGGTGAAAAATGTCGGTCTGTCTCTCCCAAACCCCAAAATTATGTCATCTAATGTCTTGTTTCATACTCACACCAAAGGGTTTTAGTTCATCGTCATGGGAGAGTGTGTAAAGCTGCCAATATTTGAACGTAAGAAGCTGCAATAAGAGTAATTTGAGGTACTTTTATAGTACTAATAGCTCAAACTGATTAGTCGACTACTAAAACAGTCATCGATTATTTTAATAGTCGATTAGTCATCGATTAGTCGACTAATCGTTGCAGCCCTACTGGTGAAGTGAAAACATTGATCATCTTGTTACAATGCAATGTTCTGCTGAGAAACTTTTAGTCCTGGCATTCATGTGGATGCTACCTGACACACACTCCACCCACACAAACACTGTTGCCGACCAAATACACCCCCTCATGGTGCTCCCCGATGCAGTGGCCCCCTCAGCAGGAGAATGCAACATACCACACCGCAAAATCTGCTTCAGGAATGGCCCGAGAAACATGACAAAGACCTCAAGGTGTCAACCTGCCCTCCAAACTCCCCAGATCCCGATCTGATTGAGCATTTAACATGCCGGTACCTCAGCGTTACTTCCAATCCACAGTGGGGCCTCCTTGGATCGGACTTGGCTTTGACATGTCAAGGCATGGACACAGGGCCTCTGGAGGTTATCCTGTAGTGTCTGGCACCGGGGTGTTGGCGGCAGATCCTTTGAGACCTGTCGGCTGTGAGCTGGGTTACTGGCACGTCCCACAGATGCTCGATCAGATTGGGGTCTGGGGAATTTGGGGGCCAGGTCGACATTTTGAGCTCTTTGTCACGCTCCTGGGGCCACTGCTGAGCATGTTTTGCAGTGTGGCATTGAGTATTGTCCTGCTGGGGGGGAAGAGCACTTGACCCACAGTGTTGTTTGCGCGTCAAGTGGCATCCACATGAATGCCAGGACCAAAGGCTCCTCAGCAGAATATTGCACTGTACCGTGATGATTAAAGTTATTCACTTCACCTTGCTATGAACCCTAAAAAACTAGATGTAGTGTGTGTTTTTTTTAAATACTAAAATTATAAAATCCTGCTGTAATCAGTTTGCCTTTTGTGTAAAAGTCACTGCTCAAGTGCATGCATCCACTCCAGAGAGTAAACTGCATGATTGGTTGACATTTGGAATGTAAATGTCATAAATCTTACATGTGCGTCCAGGCTCCTCAGCGAGGAGCCACAGATTATTAAAGATGCAAGAATAAATTCACGAAAAAGGAAAATGCCACCCTTGGAAACATTTTATGATTAATTGTGTTTACCCAGAATGCCTTAAAAAAAACCCTGCAGAGGGGGTGGAAACAATAGGTTGCAGTGTAGTCATAAGCTCTGAGCACTGGTTAAAGTGGGCCTGTTTACAGAAGAAAGAGAGATGCTGCGAGTCTGTAACAAAGCTTGTGTGTTGTTGTGTTTAGCAAACACCACTTGGGGGCACTGCAAGCAATGCCTGCCATCAAACGCTCCACCATTTAGGTTACAGAGACTCAGTTTAGTGGGAGATCTGTGAATATTAACACAATAAAATGTGGAAATTGGTTGGCATGCTTTATTAAAAATGACAAAAAAAATACCTAATTGACTCACCATGCTATAAACTGTATTTGCAGTAATTATTATTTGCAAATTAAATTACCCTTCACCAAAATATTTCTGTCAGCCCTCCCACACACTGACTTTTTTACTGAGGGTAAAAAAAGAGAGATTATAAACACTGCTGCAGTTATTTCACTTGTACTTTAATGATATCTATTTAACTTTCACCAGTGTACATTTTATATTACAATAATATTATCATTGCACAGTGTACTTTTAGTATATATTAGAGATTGTTATGACCTGTCATAACACAAAACAAACTTTTTCCCCCAAAGTCTCAAACAGCTAAAATGATAGAATGTGAGACATAATGCGTTTTATGTTTAATTACTATGTGGAAGTCATGTGATGCAACCTGGACATATCGTCAGTGATGAACCCAGGGTCATCAGGTCATCACTCTGCCACCAGAGCTGCATATTTGGCTCTCTCTCTCTTATGCCTCCTCCATCCCGTCCTCCCAGGGGACAGTTAACTTAACAACACCACTTGCTTGGTTGCCTCAGACATCAAGACCACATCAGGCCTGAATGTGCTGGCTGTGATGGTGTCTGGGAACTTTAGCTGCCTACTTAGATTGACCAGGACCTGCCAGTGTCTTGCTGCTGAGAGCAGCCCGCCCTGGGCCTTTGGTCGGGGTTGATGCTTCTCCCCGTCACAAAAGAAAAAAACCCAAAATCTAACTAGAATCTGACAAATGAATGAAAGAAAGAAAAACCATACACTTTGGGTGACCAGGTATCCCGCTTAATGTGGGACTGCACAGCATTTTTATTCATTGTTGTGCTTCCCACATATTGAGACGATATCCTCCATTTTAATTGACTTCAGTTTTCAAAAGTCAAACCACTGCAGAGCAGACGCTTCTCTAAAATCTGGCTTTCATCAACTGGCTGTAAAGAAAGAAGCGAAGGCTGTCATCATGGAGCTGTGTTTGATGTCAATCAAACTGTACACAGGTGGGTCAAGTGCAGGTTAACCTGTCATGTTCTTTGCTGTATGCCCAATGGGAAAAATTCAAGACACCACCGAGGCCCCAGGAGCAGTGCCGGACTTTGAGGACAGTATAACATAGATGTGCCAAATGTGGAATTACAACCTCTGGGTCTGTCATGTGATGCCATGGGGCCCAAACAGATGTTTTTTTCCCATAGCCTTACATTGTGAGAGGGACATCAGTAAATCACTGGATTGATATTTTTCCATGTGTCGGGTCAAAAATTAGAGACCCAACAACCTCCAACTTTGTTTGACATTCGAAGTTGCACAACAACTAACAACAGTTACTTGTGCCTAATATTAGTACAGTTAGTGAGCTAATGCTTTGCTAATGTTACTACTCTGTTTGTTAAAATGGCATTGCATCTGGTGAAGAGCGCATTGTATTGTGTTTGGGACTCAAATTTGACATGGGATGTTTCAGTCTTGACTCGGAATAATAATGATAAACTTTATTTATATAGCACCTCTCAAAAATACAGATACAAAGTGCTTCATAAAACTGAATAAAAGACAAAGCAATAAAAATAGAGCACACATAACAGAGTAAAAACATGTAATAACAAAGCAGTTAAAATCCCCAAAAGGCCATTTTAAACAAGTAGGTTTTCAGAAGTGATTTATAAGATGAGACTGAGTGTGCAGCCCTGATCTCCTCAGGGAGGTCACTCAAGAGACATGGAGCTCTGACTGCAAAGGCTCTATCACCTCTCTGAATTCATCTCGACCTCAGAACAACAAGGAAAGATGCATCTGAGGATCTCAGGGTGTGAGAAGGAACATAGGGCAATAAAAGATCTGTTATATAACTTGGAGCGAGGCCTCTCAGGGCTTTGTTAGTAATCAATAAAATCTTAAAATTCTCAATTCTAAGAGCAACAGGCAACCAGCGTAGTGAAGCCAGGACTGGTGTGACGTGGTCATGTTTTCTTGTCTGGGTTAAGATTTTGGCAGCAGAGTTTTGGATGAGCTGGAGGCGCGAGAGTGAATTTTTACTGATGCCAGAGAGCAAGCAATTACAATAATCTAAATGACTGGTTATGAATACATGAATAGAAGTTTCCAGATGTTGGTTAGAAAGGAATGATCTGATCCTGAAGATATTTCTGAGGAGGTGAGGCTGGCTTGAACTACCGAAGGGTTTGATCAAAAATGACACAGAGATTTCTGCAATGAGAAGTTATCGACTGTTTGATATTTGATATCTTGTCCTATGATCAATATCTCTGGAACTTGAGTTCAAAGATTTGAGACTTACTTATGACTTGTTCCCACCTCTGGGATCTAATCACCCTACCTACAATAAATAAGGAAACATGATTAAAAAAACTGGCAGTTCCAGACATCTAAACTCCAGAAGATGAAGCCATCAGCACAGCAAAACCCAACAACTCACAGAGGGAGTAATAACAAATGTGGCTGGGTGTCATCAGTTGTCGTCAGGGAAGAGCTTGTCATCTACCGGGGCTGTTAGTCAACGGGCCTGTCCTCTCGTTCTGATTGACATCTCTGTACATACTGTTCCTGTTCACTCACACACACACCTGTCACAAGTCAAACCTGTTTGTTTACTCACAGAAAAAGAAAACCACAGTTTAAAACAATCCTAGTCGTTGATCTCAATTTAAAAATTACTTATAAAAGCCTTCATTTGTGCGTGCATGTTCATTGTTGCATTAAACTACTATAAATTATGCATTACTTGAATGTGTGCTGAGTGTGTTTTTTGGCCTGTGAGTCAGTCTAACTATTAATTTATTACATTAAACCTGTTACTGTATACTTCTATTCCCATTGACCATGCTTCTGGTAATAACTCTAAACTCCAAACAGTCAGGAAACAGCCTGTTTAGCCTTATCAGTCATTAGGACATGATATATTTATTAGCATATAACTGTGATTACAATTTAGCCCTTGTATTTTTAAAGTTGTAGCCACCTAGATACCCTCCATTTTCTATTTCTGTGTTTAATTTCCTGCACCAAGACAATCATCAGCATGTCATATAAATGTAGTCTTGTCTATACCGAGCACCCAGACCCACCTGATGAGAGAAACATTAACTTCATTTAAAGGAAAGCTATAAAAAGCACCGCACAGGCTCGTCCCGCTGGCCTTTATTGCTCCACAACAAGCCTGAACATGAAGTGCTTGGGGATTGAGGTATTTTCTACCTGTGCAGGAGATTACCGTGCACTGGAAGTTCACTGCCCCGGGGATAAAAAACATCAACAAATGAACTGTGTAAGGTAATGATGATCTTCACTCTGTGATTAGACTGAGTGGAAGTGACAAAGCTTTTTTTGTATGTGATGATTTCTGCAGCGTCATAGCAGGTTGAGCACAGCTGCACCTAATGTATTAATATCACATAAAGACTATTAGCATTGACGATACATTTTTGTGACTAAAACTAGACTAAAGCCAAAGATGTGACTAAAATGTGACAAAAACATTTTCACGCTGGTTTCACGACAATACACCGGTTGTATTATCCAAATCTGGGCAAACAAAAGCTGGCTCTCTCAGTCTGTATCAGTCATGGTTTGTCTTTAAATGCAGACCTTTCATTGAGATACTTTCTCATTAAATTTTGTAAAAAATAAAAATAAAAGCTATCAGCTATTTACTCTGGCTACACCTGAAATAAAGGTATCTTGAGAATCTTAAATGTGCAAGATGATGTCTCAACTGAAAGCAGTGATTCAGCTGTTATCTAAATGACCCTGCATGCTATCGTCTGCTGGTGGGAAAATAAAACATGGTGTTAATGTGTCACCATTAGAGTCCATTGACTCATGAATTCCAGTGAAGTGGCTTTCAGACACCTCTAATCTGAGGCCAGACAGAATACTTGGTTGGGGATGGCAAACTGAAGCAAGGTATTTACATAAAAACAAATAATGTTAAAACAAACCCTCACCCATGCACCACCACAGTCTATGCAGTACAAAGATGCAATACTTTTGAAACTGGTGCTACAAGAACAGAGAAAACAGAGGAAAGGGGCTGTGGCATTCGCTTTTGCTCAAGAGGTAGAAAACATACAGCTACCAGAATCCACTGTGCTGCACCGGACCAATAAACACCCCCGCTGGTGAGTGACGTACAGTAATGTGAGTTGCCCATGCGACAACAATATTGTGCCCAGCTGGTACAAACGATCTCATATTACAGTTAAACAGTGAGCTTAAATATGTTTCTGAAAGCATTTTAGGTGAGATAGAGACAGAATCTTGGTTCATATTTGATAACCACTGCTTAGTTTTATACTTTTTTACCCTTTTTCCACTGACACTCTTAGCCGTGCCGAGTAAAGTCACGCCTCACCGACATTTGTTTCCATTGCCAGTATAGACGTACCATGCTACGCCAAGCCACGACCTCCTGCGTCCTGTTTTTACTTTACATGTCTGCTTTATTTTACCGTTTCATGTTCGCTACCAGCCGTATTAGAAGTTGTGTGAAGTTGCTGCTCGAAAACTTTTCCTTATTTTGCTGCGTCACAATAAAAGTTCATACATACAAAATAACGGAGACTTTTATTGTGAAGAATCTACAGGAAATTAAATGTGCTTATCACTGAATTAGCAGAACTTTGTCAGCAGCTTCTCTTTAATAAAGATAAGTCTGATAATACAGCAGGGAGGAAAGTGAAAGTAGAAACAGCCACAGTGAAATGTTGATGAAGAGCTGCAGACAACAGGCTCTTGCTGCACTTCTGCAAACAGCTCACCTCCAACAGGTAAACTTCTTTACCTGCCCTGCTGTGGAAAAACACACGCAGCAAAAATAACACAGGACTTCAGCTGTGGATCAGCCGACAGCTTTAAGACGTCATTACTCAAGACCAGTCATCATCAGTTAAAGACACACCTTCAAGACGTTAACCCTGTTGTAATGGAAATGCAAATCCCTGCTATGCTGGGCTGACGGCCCACACCAAACCAAACCAAACCAAACCACGCCAAGCCAGCCCATGACTGTCAAAAAGGGGTATTTGTGTCCTGCTGCAGAAGTGCAATCTGACTTGAGCTGGGAGATCTGGTCACTGGCAAGACTGAGGGAAGTTTGCCATGGTTCATTTACACATATGACCCACAATGTTATGAAACAAGTAGTAGGCTATTTAATACACAAATACAAGCTCTTGAAGTACTTTGGTACAAATTACATCTGAAGTTTTTGTCTGTTAATTAAAAAAATACTCTGAAGTCATTATATATGTGTTTTAAATGTTAACATTTCATTGAAATACTGCTGAGAAGCTCCAATACAAACACACACCCAGTGTTAACAGGCCTAGTAAATGCTGATACCCTGAGCCGTCAACTATCATACCTCCTTATTACATAACTACTGATCGCATTAGTTCCTGTTCCTGGCATCAGAGGAGGAAGTAAACCTGATTGTCTCTGGCAAATAGAGACGCCTTGTTTTGTTTTGCATTGTGGTGGCATGAAATCAGATATCTGCACCTCAAACACTTTCATTGGAAAAACCTTACCTATTGCCCAGAAACTGCTGCTGCAATTTATCAGTTTATGACAGCAGACCAGAAGAACCCAAACCCATCACTTTATCAGTTTATCTGGGAGCCAGAAGCACTGCTACACAGAATGATAAAAGACTGACTCAGCAGGCAAACACAGCACTCAGTGGGGATGATGGAGACTTAGCTGCTTGGAGCTAAACTCTGAATAAGGATGCATGTCCATGTTGAGTGGTGAAGAATGACAATTTATTTCTTTGGAAAAGACAGTTTGAGTTTTATATCCTCAATAAAGCTGTTGCACAGCTGACTTATTGGGTGGCTGTGTCAACGAAACAGTGGGTGGCAAAGGTATTTTGCCTCAGGGTGAAAAGGAGACATCCATTTTTCTATCATGGGTGGTGCCATATTGAACCAGGCATTGAAGTCACATTGTCTCTTATGCACTGTTATTCTTGTGGGAAAATCAAAGTACGGTTCTGAGACTCGCAGTGGGAACTAGGGATGTAAGTTACAGGTAATTTTCAAAAGGCCGACACTCATTAAAAAGTAACTAACTATTAAATTAAAAAAAAAAGATAGGAAATACAACTGGCTTTTCCTTAACGTTTGACACTACTTTGACTCAGCGAGCTTCACTGCTACCTGTCACCTGGCGTAGGGGAGTTTGTGTGTTCTCCCTGTGTCAGTGTGGGTTTTCTCCGGGTACTCCGGCTTCCTCCCACAGTCCAATGAATGAATGAATGAATGAATGAATCCATAGAGGTGGTGAAATATATTCTACTTCCTGTCAGCTTTGCAGGCCAGCCGGACAGCCGCGTTAACATGTGGAAACATGTCCACTGTCCAGCCTCCAGTCTCCACGGGTTTCTTGGCTGATCAGCACTGCGCACCACTGGGGTCAGCAGGAAACTAAAGTAATCTAGCCAGTGGTGCTGCTCACAGCTGGTGGTAACACCATCCTGGTGGCAGAAAGAGTTGCTGTATATAGAAACACTGTGCCCATCCTACGGAGTAAGCGGTTTCATTTTGAACTCAAACCCACTTTAGCATTGTTGACTAGATACCAACGTTAGCAGTGTCAGCACAGCTAGGGGCTACTTACACAGTAAACAATTACAACTGCCAAATGAACAGCGCCGCTAACGCTAGCTAGCTTCCACCAGACCCGGGTGCTGTGCAGTGCAGTAAACTAAAGAGTTGCAAAATTAACCTTAATGTAGTACCTTAGTGTTTTTACACGATTTTACCTGGGTTGCTGTGATTGTTTGATTTTTAATCGCTTTGCTTGTTTTTGTCTGTTTTGAGGTGTGTTTTTGAAACAGCAAACTGTTGAACTGTCATGACCCTGAAGACACACCCACACCCCGAGGCATATGACCTAATTGCCTGATGAGCAACAGGTGTGGGGTGACCTGATTGCATGGACTTTTATTGAGGCAGGGCAAAGCAGGAATTGAGCATGCAGGTCGCAGCAGATGCCAACCCAAGCAGCAGAGAGAGAAGAGGTCCTCCCGAGAGCCACCAGCCACATCCACGAGGAGTGCGCAGCAAGGAGACGTGCAGCTGGCAGTGTCCGCCAGTGCTGTTCTACTCAGGCCTGGGTCGGCAGCAGGAAGTCTGTCCCCCAGGAAGACCATGAGTACCTTGTGTATATATGAGGCAGACACAGTGAAGCAGGCCAGGAGACACACTTTTGAAACCAGGGTAGCAGAGGGGGAACACACTACGCCAGGTGTCTCTGCTCTTCTGCAGATCCAACGGTTGGAGCACTTTGGGGTCGGCATGGAAGTCATTTAAGGATGGAGTTGGCATGATGCTGAAAGGGAGGACGTCGACACGGAAGGAGTTGCTGAATGGAACCAGGACTGGTTTTAGCGGACTGCTGAACAACCAAATTCTCGCTGTAGCAAGTGAATGGTCGTTATTGCGCCATTTTACCTGTGGTGCGAAAACATGTGGTGGTGCCATAGGAATGAATGATGACTCCACCACAACACCTCTGCATTCTGCTCATAAAAATGTCTTCCACAAGTGGTTAAAATGAGCATATCTTAAAAACTAAAAAATGTATACAGTTCAAATAACTTCTGAGTGTTAAGACATTTTTTCTGTATATTTCTGCATGTTTTGTGCATTTCGTTTGCAATGTGTGATGAAACAAACATGACAAAATATTAGTACTGTTATCAGTTGTTATGGTTTATTGACGTACATGACCTTTTCGCTCAGGCTGTAGAGATTTTAGGAATATGAAGCATTTGAGGATACTCCAAGAAATGAGATTATAATGAACAAAAATACCAATGTAGGTACTGGCGGAGCATTTCTATTGCAGAGTTCAAAGGGTTAATATGCTGCCCCAGTTTACCTTTACCAGCTGTCTCATTACCTGAACACGTCATCAGAGTGAGGTAGGGATTCTTGATGCGTTTGAAGGTCCAACGTTCAAGTATTTTACTTGTCCACATATTTTCTTTACAGTACAATACAGCAGAGATCCATTAAATTCTGAAAGTAACACTGGAGGCAGTCTTCAGAGTCTCAGGTGGTTTTCTTGGTAATCTACCAAAAAGTGTCCCAAATGACCTGACTTCACCCTATACAGTCTAAGGTTGAATGACATTTAACAATCCATCTGTATTACCTAGCTACTCATGATGCTATCAAACTATTTCTTTATGGGCTGATGTTCCCTGCAGGTCAAGTTGAACTTGAGTTAAGGATAACTCAACAAAGAAAGGACAATGAGCGAGATCTTTGTGAGTATCATGTGAATTTCTGTTCACACAGATTAAACAACAGATCAGTTTCTGCTTTTGTCTGTCACAAGTTTAGATTACTGATGACACGAACAGAAACTGGATCAATAGGTGCTACTAAAATATGACTTATCTCTGAAGAATACATCTGAGGACAGGGATAAGATAATGAAGGATTATTTTTTCTGTTAAGACTGATGCAGTTCTGCCCTTTACCTGCAGTATTACCAATACATATATTAAGACAATTCTCATTAATTTCAAGCTACTGTACCGACTGTGCATGCATTTCAGTTTTAATATAATCAGTCAGCCAACTTTGGCTTAAATGACTAAAATGCTAATAAAGGCAAGATCCACACAAACCTCCACCGCTGCTGTACCAAGCAGCCTGTGAGAAATTCAAATAGTGAGCAGCTTTGTGAGATGACAGGGTACAAAGGCAATCACAGGGCAATTATTGCCACAAATGGACTTCACTGGGATTCGAGAGTAATTAGCCAAGACTTCCCTTAACCAGACCCATGCTGTCTAATTCCTTCATCCACAGAGAGCAAAAGTGGAGAAGCAGGCCTAATTTTAAAAGCAATCTCCAGTTCCCATCATAAGCCTGGGATTTTCATTAGCATCTTGTTACTGCTCAACAGCACTGCAATTACCTCTTAATTGGAGCTCATTTTGCTCTTATTTATGGAATAATAATCAAGACTACATGCCACCGAGCCGAGAGTTAGGTAAAACAGGTTACATATTTGAATGCCAGTAGTTGACTGACCCTGAGACACGTTTGCCAGGTATGGCATTACTCAGAGATGGGAAGTAACGACGTACAAATAACGAAGTACTGTAACGAAGTACATTTTTTGGTATCTGTACTTTACTGAGTATTTATTTTTCTGAGAACTTTTTACTTTTATCAGTTACATTTTAACACAAGTATCTGTACTTTTTACCCCGTACATTTTCAAATCAGGCTCGTTACTTTTAATGCACGACAACGATTAAATCATTGAAATGTTCTTTAGACTAGAAGAAAAACATCTCCGCAGGCTCCGCCAATCGTATGAAACATTACTCATGGTTCCATACATCCCAGCTTGTGATTGGCTCGCTGTCCATGTTGGTTCTTTTCATTGGCTACAGAGACTACCACCACGCACATGCTTTCTCTGCCCGTAGGCTTTTGGTAGCGTGGTTGTTTTTTCCACGCTAACTCACTTCAGCAACTTGAACGAGAGATTCGTTAATGTGAGGACTATGGAACCGAACCAGGCAGCAACATGTCCGATACCGAGGAGCAGGACAGTGAAGTGGCAGCGGTAAACCCTGACGACTCCACGTCGGAGGACGAGCCAGATGAACGGGACGAACAGGCCCAGAATTACCACCCATGGCCTTACTTGAAGGAAATGTTCACGTTCGTCGTGGGTAGAAAAGAGGAAGGTGATGGGTTTATGTTTACAAAGCACTTTTCTTTTTGTTTTTTTGCTCTTAACTTAAGTTCAATGCATTCTGTACACATGACTGAAACACTTACTTACTGTACACATGTACCTGACTGTGCTGCTGTCTGATTAAAAATATAAACTTGATTTCAATACTTTACATCAGTGTGGAAACCAATCCTTGGCCAATGGCCAGTTTTAACTAAGACGTGTGTTTGGAGTTTAACATTAAGACCTGAGGACCTGATTAAATGTTTGATCACATAAATGTCCTCTAAATCCTAACAGTCTAATGAAAAAAACAACAACTAGGTTTCTATATCAGCACAAACCTGTTTGAATATATATTCAAAGATTTGCACAATTTCTTTTCTCCAAAAATGGCAGATCTACAAGCTCATAGTGCTGCACTCGCTGCGCCATAAGCTTGTAGATCTATTATTTATGAAAGTGTAATGGTATAAGTGTTTAAAATCTAAAGTGACACAGATCAGGCCCTAACGGGTTAATAGCCTTCAAATTACCCATTATATGATGTGAGGTTAAGAGGTTACAGTTGGCTTTACACAGAAACGACTGGTTAAACAACTTTGTACTTTTACTCTAAAAGTACATTTCATAGCCTGCACTTTTTACTTTTTACTTGAGTAATTATGTCAATGAGTACTTTTACTTTTACCAAAGTCATTTTTTTTCACAAGTACTTGTACTTTTACTGAGTACAGAATGTAAGTACTTTTCCCATCTCTGGCATTACTGCCTTATGTGTCAGGCTGGAAGTTAAAAGTTGATCATATTTAGAAAAATAAAATCAAGAGTCAGCAGTAGTGCTTGCAGCTCTTTGCGGCTGTACTCATGCACAGAGGTACTTTGAGCTAAATGCTAACATCAATGCAGCAACATGCTCTCATTAGAAACATAAACAAAAGTCTGCACACTCTAGCTCCCTTAAGTGCGACTTATTGGTACACCCACAAGTAATAGATAGATAGATGAGTGTGTGAGAAGGGCCTTATTGACTGAGTGCAGTGTAAGTGGGTGGTGTGTTAGAGGGTATCATCTTATGAGGTTCAAAGGTCTGATAGCTTGAGGGATGAAGCTGTTGCAGAACATGGCTATTCTGCTCCTGGTGCTGCGGTACCTCTTGCCAGAGGCCAGCAGGGGGAACAGTCCGTAGTGGGGGTGTGTGGAGTCCTCGGTGATGTTGCATGTGTCAGCGTTTGTGTCCAGTGTCCTGGATGGAGGGAAGAGGTTCCAATTAGCTTCTCCACAGTCCTCACCACTCTCTGCAGGGTCTTCCAGTCTGCAGCAGCGCAGATGCTGCTGGGCTCCATTCCCATCTCTGCTGTGTTTTGGGACCAGGTTAGACTGTCCGTAATGTGCACCCGCAGGTACATGGTGCTCCTGACCACCTCCACCTGTGTTGTTTATGAGCAGTGGTGTGTGTCGACAATTATTTCTTTTGCCTTGTCAGTGTTTGGGGTCAAGTTGTTTCTGCCACACCAGTCCACCAACTGCTCCGCCTCCTTCTCTGTAGGCACAGTCGTCATTGTTCCCGATGAGGCCCATGACCGTTGTGTCATCTGAATAACTCCGAGAGTCGAGGAAGGCTCCGCCATTTTTGAAAATGCCCTTCTTTAGAGTTTGCCTTATATAAAGAGACACCCATGTACAGAGAGGGCGTCACGTGTCTGTACAAATAGAAACAAAGAATAAAGTACAAAGTCTGAAGAAGCATTACAGTAGCTCAAAACATCACCTGTGGATGTACCAATAAGTTGTAAAATCCAAATCCAATCCAAATTTATAGCAGGAAGCTGCCTAGCATGTCATATTTCGGCTGTATTTGACAAGTTGGGATGAGACGTGCTGGACTGACATGTCGATTTTTAGGGTTACAAAGAGTATTGGAATTTTGAAAATATTGACCGCTGTAGGGAAAGTTATGTTATTATGATTTATCCTCTGGAGATAACGGTATGTCTGTACCAACAGAGCAACCCACTTCCAAACACAGCACTAAGTAAACCAAGGGGCTGGATGAAAAGTTATTCCAGTTCAACCTGTCAGGGATCATGAATATCTGTGACAACATTTATGCTGTAATATTTTCCATCAAACTTGAACACTAAACAGGCACTGCGGGCAGAGTTGATTGTGTGACATTATTTACCAATATGAAAAAATTAATCGCACCCCGATTGTCATAAAAAAGGCCTCTCAGCAAGGAATTTCAAACACGACATGCAACTATAAAAAGAATAGGGCAGTCATACTGATGCACTTGGCAAGGCAGAAAGAAATGACTAGGCCTTCGCTGTGCTCTGTCCTAAATGCGTCCCATAGATCAGGTAGACAGAGCTAGAGCCAGAACTAATTGAGCACGGCTGGTTCTCCTGCTGGACTTGGGCGATTCCCCCTCCATGACTGATGGATGTGTCTCAGAGGAAGAGCCTGGCCCTTCTGCTTCTATCACATGGCCTAATAATATCCGTTGGATCACACTCTCAACCTGATGAAAAATATGAAGGTGTATTAATATATATATTTATATGTTATAAATGCAGTTCTGCTAAGGGACAAAGCACACAGTCAGGTGCTAATGTAATCACTTTACTAAAGACATGTTAAAACCTGCCCTGTGTGCCTGGTATGAATGTATACCTGCTGAGACATCAGTCAGGCGTTGATAACATCCACTGACTAAGTATTAATTAACTCAGCTACAATCACAAATATTCATGAAAGCCCAAAGACGCCTAATTTATATGTATCTGTTTGACAGAATATGCAAAATAAGCACTATCTGAACAAGCTGTAGAAAGAAGTGGAAGGAAGTGGAAGCTGCGAAGTCTGTAGTAGAAAAAAATGCAATAAAGATGTCACCATGACAGGACTAAGGCCCTGAGCACACAGACAGTGTTTTAGCAGCTGGAGGTGCCTTTTTGTAATTGTTTTTAATGAGACTGAAGCTTTTTGTAGGTGGTTATTGCATTGTGATGCATCTCATTTTTCTACGATCTAAGTACCTGGCGTTTTTGCCACAGTGCTCTGAACTCCTTGAGCTGAAACATTTCAACTCAATCCCCATTGTCCAATCAGATGATTTGAGAGGCGGGGCTTCTGTGGTGGTCATGACAACAAGTTTCTAGTTGGTAAACAATGGAGGAGAAACTGGTGGTAGCAGTTGCTGGATACCCAGAGCTATATGATGATAGACAGCAGGTTGTCAAACTGCCCCTGAGTCATCCTAAAATATGTCTGGAAACCTTCATCATGGAGGAGAAGCTCCTGGACCAACTGGTGGTACTCCCCGTGATCCAGCCTCTTTTTTAGGGTCTCATGTACCCACACAGATCTCTGTTTATCTGCTAACAGCCTCTCACCCTAAACCAGAGCTACAGACAGTACCCTCTGCTGAAACATTTTACTACAGCTACCAAGTACTGTGAAAAAAAATTAAAAAACCCAAATGACCCCAGTGATGCAGCACACTGATGCCAATGACTAACCTCTGAAACATTGTGTTCCACCTGTTTACGTGCCCAAATAAAAAAAAAAGCCTCCAGCAGTCGATGACAGAGTGCAGTAATGCTGTTGCTCATCCCTGTTTAAGTATGCAACCTAACTTGATTTAATTAAAAGCACTTTGCGTCTCATACTAAGATTTGTTTATTTATAATCAAGTTGTGCCAGTTTGCCGAGTCTTGCTACAAACTCACTAACTTTACAGAGCCCAGCCCAGCTCACTGCGTTGCTGTAGCCTTGCTCACACTATAAACCATCATCCACCTGCTTTGGCTTTACTGTGTTTGCATGTATATCTGTGCCTTTTACAGGATCTCGCGTGATCTGTGACTTTAAAGAACTTAAGACCACAAACATCACTGTAGCTAAGGAGGTAAATAGTACCCTTACCTGTGTCGTGGCTACAGGTGTTCGTAGCCCTTATTTTTCTTTTTCTTAAATACATAACTTGTTTTTTTCCAAGTAGAAAACATAATCTAGCCATGCTACTGACATGGCTCGAGGGATGGGAGCTAAGTAAACAGTGGGTTATTTAATGAGTAAAACCTTCCTGCAGCGAAGAGAAAAACACAGTAAAGCAGGTATTTTCTAACCTTTATTTATTTAAGGAGGTTTAACTGAGAGGAAGCCTCTCTTTTGCAGGAATGCCCTGATCCCATCTGCACAGTAAAGCTGCCCAGTACAAACACAGTCTGATCTGCTGGCCGCTGAGCAGCTCCACTAAAGTGATCGGGGTTAAGGGCCTTGCTTAAGAGCGTCTCATTGGTGGTAAAGAGAGAGGGTTAAGTGTTGCTTTTTCACTTCCCCCAACCAGATCTATGGCAAGCTAATCACTCTCCAAACTATAATATGATCCATTGTGAAAATCACGACATTCTCAAGACGTTTTTGAAGAATGAAATGAGAGCGTTATCTGAAGGAGCAAATGGGGACGTCTCCTGAACATCTCATTAAGAACGTCCAAAGAGGACCTTGTTATGGATGTCAATAACACCCTGGTACCGTCCTACAGAGACAACACATTCTCACTCCGACCTCGTCACATCGACGTTTGGTCATGGACCTTCCATGTCAACATACAACGTGAAAGGTACCCTGGGTGTGTTGGTTGTGGACATTCTGGGATGCCGGCATTAAAGGACAGCTTTTAGCATTTTTTTTCTGTCTGACACTGCAGGTCACTGCCCAAGCACTGGATTTTGACGACTTTGGAGTGAGACCAGGTTAGTTTTCGATACCTCTGAATGCACCATTATATCTATGTACGGACCAAGTTCTCTTCCACGGAGGCCGCCACATTGTTCTACAGTGGCCTTGAACAGGCAAATCTAACACTGGCACTAGTTCTAGATAGGGCCATTCACATTATGTGTTGGCCACCATAGCTCTCCTTCACACTTGGCACATGGGAGATGTTTCAAGTCTGCAACCTCACCACTTAACGCCACTAAATCCCACACACTGGACCTTTAAATGTTGATCACATTGAGTTCTTGTTACTGTAGTTATACCATAAAAGTCTGTTTCTGTCCCACAAACATGCTGAAAACAGTTTCTTTGCACTCAGAAACTAATCTGGCCAGCGTGTGGCCTCTCCGCAAAAAACTTCTGGCAAAACGCTGCAGAGAGCTTGTTTATCACCTAATAAAAAGTTGTCATTGTAAGTCTGTGAAGAATGGGCTCTGCTACGGTGGCTTGACAGATGGCCGTGTTCACTAAACCACTCTGACAACTCCATCAGTCGTAACGATCGCATCACCATCCATCAGTAGTGAACAATTACATTATTATTCATCTCACCACAGAAATTACGTAACCACTCATTCAGCAGCTTAGTTGTCATCCCTGACCAGGACGTGCACTCATTCAGCGTAGCTGTGTCATGGCAGCAGATTCCATGCACATTGTTTTGCTGCAGCGCCCTGCAGTCACACCTCGGGAGTGTTGGGATATTTGTTGAGATAAACGAATGGTAGATGGTTGAGATGGATCAGCTTGTTCAAACAGCGACCTGAGTCATATCTCAGTTTCTTAACGGTCGATTTGTTCTTTTCACTGCATCATTGTTGACAGAAAAACACAGCATTAAGTCTGATGTATGTTTCACACTTGAACAGAACACCCAGGCCATATTTATTATAAACTTTATTAATTTTTTTTTTTTATTTTATCACAAAATATATTTTGCATTTTCTCTTTTGTTTTTATCTTTTTATTTAATTGTTATTATTTTAATTTTAATATTATTTTTTAAAATGTATTTATTGTTACATTTTTTAAATGTTATTTTATTTTATTTTTTTTTTTACAATTTATTTATTTTAATTTTTTTAATTTTTTTTTTCTTTTTTTCTGTGTATATGTTGTGTGTTTTTGTGTATTTGTATATGTTCTGCTATCATACATTGGTGTTTGAGGATGTTGTGATTTGAACAATACACATTGGACAGGTCATTGTGATTTGGTAGTCAGGCCTCTGCTCTAATTAGTGACACCAGCTGAGTGATTCATCACACCTGGTAGTAATCTGTCTGTGTCTCTATGTGTTCTGTGAGGCATTCATGTCAGTAGCACTGATGATAGTCAAGGACTGAAATGTTTGCTGCTGTTTTTCATCACCTTTTATTATTTTTTGCACTTTGCTGGCTGTCCAGCCCAGTTGTATTGGTGTGCAGGTATCTCCTCTGCCGTCTCATCTTTGTGTAAAGTCATTGCGGTGGACAAATGATGAGATAAATGATAGGCACGTGTGAACAGCGACGTGTCTTGGCTGTTCACTTGTGTTCAGATCCCAAAAACACATGCTAGTACCAGGAGTAGACTGGCACAGTACTTCCTGTGCTACCTTTCAAATACCGATGCTTTGTGAAGAAAGATGCAGCAGCATTTGTTCCTCCTAAATAGATGAAGTCTTTAAAGGTGCATAATTATCCTATGACTTGTTTTATGTGGCTTACTTGGTTGCTTTAGAAATTAAAAAAAAAAAAAAAAAAAAAAGAAAACTGGCAGGCAAAACTGGTCAAGGTGGCACATAAAGTGACTGGTGCACCCAGACTGGCTTCAGATTAATAAAAGAGTTATCAGTAAGTCTGGCAAGTTCAGTCTTCACCCTTCAGGGTACAAAGAAATGTCACATTAGACTCTTTTCTTACTGTAGCCTTTAAAGTTAATCTTACAGACATGCAATCAAGACATGCACATCTGCACTTCATCTTGATGTCACCTGGAATTATGCTTCATTTGGCTCTACAGGATATTTAGCTCTGTATATTGCAGGGGTCTTAAGCTTCCACTTTTATCCAGGCTAGAATATCCATCTTTGCCTCAATCTGTACTTTAAAAAAACGTCTGCACTGGTTCTGAACACAGAAATGTGGACTCATGAGCAGGAGTTAGAGGTAGAGAGGCTGAAAGAAATTATTTATTTGGTAAGCGTTCAAAGCAGAGTTCAACATCAGATAATTGGTTCAGTGACAGCAAACTAATCAGGCAAGGGGCAGACAGGGAAAACTGGGAACAGGCTGTAGGTCAGGAACTGACAGGAACAAGAAACAGAAGCAAAGGCTTTACCATTATTATTATGTTATATCATATTACTACTACTACTACTTTCACCTTATACTATATCTCATGGGCATGCTTGTCTTGCTCCTTGGAGGTGGAGTGTACATTGTTCTCACTCAGTGGATAAATGAGTCACCAAAACCAAACTTAATGGTGTTAATAGTGGTGGTAAAATTCAGATTACATTATGACATACTGCACCTCTTCAGCGTCTAATGATACAATTATGGTTTAGTACTAGAGATGATCGTATTGAGAGAAGAGAAAGAGAGGAGAGCAGAAGATAAGTGGATGGGTGATAGACATGACAAAGACAGTCAGGGAGAAAGAGAGAGAGAATGGGGAGTGAAAAGTGAGAGTCATTAAAAGATCCCAACCACACGACTGCATACCATTTTAGATGAGCCAGTTCCAGGGTGTTGAGGCTGTGCATACTGGCTTACTGACACAGCTCAGTGGGACACTATGTAATCAGTTCCATCTTTGCTTTCTTGTTAAGGAAGTGAAAGTGTCTGCAATTTAGGGGTTTTGCAGCGTAATTAGTTCACACTGTAAGACTTGTGTTTTTTTAAACACTGGGTGAGCGTTAATTTTCAACTCTGTCTTTCAAATTTGCGGAAAATCTGACTATGAATGTGAAAAATATAAAATCTGCTGAATACCGGTTTGTAGCCAGGTAGAAGTCAGACATTAAAATGGAAAAAGGACAGATAATAGCAGATCTGTGAAGTCCACAATGCATATCTGATCCATTTTCTACATTTACTTCCTGTAGAGTGGGAATATGTTCCAGCTTCTGTCTCTGAAATGTCTTCATACTGACTTTAATGCAAATCAAAATGACAGTCCTCCCTCCCTTATCTGCACTTTAAACAGCTTATGAGTTATCACTCTTGACTGAGGTGAGTTTATTACATTCAGCTTTTGATTTATTGTTTGCTCCCTTATATTTCTTCTGCTTCCTCAGACATATCAATTTCACCCAGTCACTTCTGGGAACTCTCTCAGAGGAGCTACCCGCTGCGGAGCTGCGCCGAGAACTAAATATTTTCAAGGCAATTTTTTCGGCTTGTATTCAAGCTGTCAATTATACTTTCGCTAAGCCCCGCCCCTTCGTGATGGTCCCACGAGCTGTCGCGGTAAGCATGGAGCCCACACTGTAACTAGCTGCACTCCCTGAAGAAATATTATCATATTTTTGGAAAAATAAAATAGTGACTCCAAAGAGAAGCAGACAGAGCGGCCTACAGTCTAAAGGAAATCTGAAACGATTGCATTAGAGTCGATGGAGCACAGCTGTGTTGTTGGCGGACCCTAGTCTGAGCCGGCCCAATGAGATGTTATGGTTTACCAGTATGCATCCAGGATGGGATTTAACGAAGGGTCAATTGAGTTTGAAAAGATCTGACAGCCTGTGGAAAATATTGATACCCAAACACTTAAAGTTAGTGATACCAAGAGGTCCTTAAAGGCAAATGAAGATTCAGAATGGGCATGCTTGTCTTGCTCCTTGGAGGTGGAGGTGGAGTGTACAGTGTTCTCACTCAGTGGATAAAGTCTCCAAAACCAATGTTATTGGTGTTAATGGGTGGTGGTAAAATTCAGTTACATTATGACATACTGCACCTCTTCAGCGTCTAATGATACAATAATGGTTTAGTACTAGAGATGATCGTATTGAGAGAAGAGAAAGAGAGGAGAGCAGAAGATAAGTGGATGGGTGATAGACATGACAAAGACAGTCAGGGAGAAAGAGAATGGAGGGTGAAAGTGAGAGTCATTAAAAGATCCCAACCACACGGATAACAGCCCTTCTCCCTCTTCAGATCAGGATGAAGGTACCGGATACACAAGGCCGGCACTGAGCGGAGAAGAAGAGCTCCTATCCTCAGGCCATAGGATCCTAAATGAGGACACTGTCTAAGATCTCCTAAAGTCCTAAAGATCTACTTTGTATGTTACTCATGTCTTGGTAACCAGTAAATTTATCATGCTCTGCTTTTTTCCCTGTTAAAGGTATTTTCGGGGGGTTTCCTTATCTGCAGTGAGGGTCCAAGGACAGAGTGATGTCTGTTCCTGTAAAGCCCTCTGAGGCAAATTGTGATTGCTAATATGGGCTTTGTAAATAAAACTGAATTGAATATTGTAAAGTATAACTCTGCTAATACAAGACTTTGATTATTGGCCTCCTGCATACAGGATTAGGGGAGTGTACTGATGGCAGGAGATAAGAGGGACCTGTAGAACAAGGCTGCAGGCTGTTACAACAGGCAGAGAAAACTATGGGACAAACATTTCAGATCTGCTACCGGATCTCTACGTATTAATCTTTTCCAAGTCTAGCTCTGTCGTAAGTGCTCTGAACTTTAGAGATGCTTGTCCAAGCTTGTGTAAACAGCCAACTGAGCTGCTGTGATTACGTAATTCTTTCACCAAGTCAATAAAACATCACAAGCGCTTTAATCTGCACGCAAATCCCTGCATGACTATTGTTTACCCAAGATTACTGTTTAATCTTAAACAAGGATGTCGGCACAATATGTGAGAGTTAAACAGTTCCTGTATTGGTGCTCCAGCTCTTCATCATTTATAATCACTAAATAAGATAACTAAGCCCAATTATATTTGTTATTAGTGTTAGTAAATTAAAACAGCTCACGCTACACAAACTAGTTTTTATGTAGAAATGTGTTGTTACTAAATATTTACGACCAGTAACTGCCAGAGGTGGAACCAAGTCATTGTTTTGCAAGTTTGTCAGACAGTCAAGACAGGCAACTTCCTGATTTTAAAAGTAGCTGATAGCAGTTATATAGCAGTTATATAGCAACACATTGACAGGAACTTGCTCTGGTGTCTTTATTTTTTTCCATTGTGATGTTAGGTATGTGGTAAGACAAACTTCACACTGAGCCAATTAAATGCACCAGAGAGAGAGAAGCAGCTCTTCCTGCTGATTTGAAGAGAAAAAAAGGTCTTGTATTTTTCAGAAACTGCACTCTGGATAAGTGCAACTGTAATTATTACTGAGGTCAAAGGTGATCTGATGCACAGTGTTCATAGTGTGGGTGGCTAATAAACCTCAACAAATACAGTCAATATAATTAGGAGCAACATGTTGCTTGTGTATAGAGAACTAGAATGACCTCCTTGTGGTTGTATGCTTTCGCACAGCAGTCAAGTTTCTCTTACAGTTTATATTCATGTCTGAAAACATGGATGCTTCACACACATCGTCTCCCAGCAGCAAAGACGATCTGTACAATCAGCACAGTTTATAGGTGGACACCAAAGATTAGTATCGCCAATTATCTCAGCCAATTGTCTCCCTTCCTGCGTGCAGTCACACTGATCTTTACCTTTTGACCTTTGACCACCAAAATCCAAGCACTTCATTGTTGAGTCCAAGTGGACATTTGTGCCAAATATGAAGAAATAATATGAAGAAATACCCTCATGGCTTTCTTGAGATATCGTGCTCACAATAATGGGACAGACCAATGGACAGACAACCTGAAACACAATGCCTCCGGTCATGACTACCGCCAGCGAGGAGGCATAAAAATGATTTGCTGATTTATAGTATAAACAAAAATAACTACTGTTTTGTCTCATTTAGAATAGTTTCAGTGTAAAACTTTTTCTGAAGTATAAAGACTATGTGCACAGTGAAGCTCAGGACCATTACAGTTAGCCTTGGAGACAGACAAGTTTAATGTCACTCCAGAGGAGGACAGACTCTGAAAATGAAAAAGAGGTTCATTTTTTCCCACTGTCCTGTTTACGAGGACAGAAGGGACGAGCTTTTTAGCAAAATGACACCAATTTCTGTTGATTTTTTTGGCTGGATGACTGTGAAAAACTTGAACTGTGCTTCAGACACGGAATTGTATTTCATCACAGATTTTATTTGCCAAGCTTGGGAGCGAATGATGAATATTTTGTTTAAGTTTGAGGTGTGAATTAATTGTTAATATGACATGAAAAGTGATGAAATGTTGGACGATTGCAGCTGTACTTTTCGCGGGCACTTTGTGTGATGACAATATTTTGCTCCCTAATTGTTTGTGATCTGATGATATGACAGGACGAAACAGCTGGTTGTCCTCTTGACTAAACAAAATTACATGATCATAATTTTGAAAATATATCATGTAGGGCTGCCCCCGACTAAAAATTTTCCTAGCTGACCAACAGTTGTCATTTAGGGCCTTTAGTTGACGTGTCGCCCTCATGTTTACAATATTAATGTAATGATGAAATGATATATTTTGGTGGTTTGAGTTGAAGTTGTGAGAAAGAATAGTCTCAGTAACATTGTTAACACTGTGCTACATTACAGAGAAATACAAACCGTACTAATGAACCTTCATTAATATAGGCCTATATTTTATCTCCAAGTGCACGTCACACACTGAGCGAGCCGCCTGTTAATGACGCTGTGGGCTAATGGGCATGTAGCTACTTCCATGTTTCACATGATACGTCATGTTTGTAGTGGACCAATGAAGATGAGTTTACATATCACCTTGGGTTGGTCCTTCACCTTCTCAAAATGATCCCACACTTTGGATTTCCTGCCCCACATGTTATTAACTAGCCTGTGGAATAACCGCAGGTACCAGCCCTGGAAATTAGAGGCCGCACACATGCTGCGTCTTTAACCACCTGGAACACACGAGGTCGGGTGCTGGGTGCTACTCATATGCCTTCTCTGTGCCAGCTCTCAAGAGTATGGCGGCAGGTTGTGTCTGAGGTTGCTAAGCAACCTTAACAAGCACCATATAACCTACTTACCTGAGTACCTGAGTGCAGAGCTGATCTTCTTCCAGGAGCTGTTTATAAGTGTGTAGGCCTGTCGTCTGTGGGACAGATGTAAAGCTCTGGGTAGCCCCGCACTAACATGATCAACTTGTCCGTATTTATCAGACTGAATATTTACAGAAGAAGGGAAAGATATCTGTCGGTTGTGATTGGTTTGTAATCTGACTTCTCCTTTAAAATTAAATTCCCACATGGTCCAGTCAATATTGAATTCATGTTGATTAGTTGTATTTAGCAGGGTTAAATCTGGTTTTATGTCTCCGGCTTCTCATATTCATAGAAGTCCTTTTTCATCTATTACCACTTTAATTTGGTGCCTTGTGTTCATTATCCAAAACCTGTTTGCTTTGGCAGTGTCTATCTGTCTGAAGTTCCACTGGTGCTTAATCATTCTTCATCTGATCCCTCATTTTATTTCATAGAGGTTTATCGAGATTGTCCCTTTTGATACTTGATACCTTTGCCTGACTATAGAGAACAAAACAAATGTGTCCTTTGCAGAACTCAGTATCCCACAATCCATTTCCAACCAGGCAGTCATTACCATAACCCCGTGCCATGTAAATGTGTTGAGAGATGATGGCTGAGGAGATAAATTTAATAACTGTACTATAAACATGTTACTACTGAACACTAATCTGAAGATTTAACTGTTATCAATTCTCATCGCTTCATGACATCAGCACCAGATTACTGAAAATATTCAAGGTTATGATGGTAAATTGGGAGTTAACATGATTGAAACGTATATGGATATATTAAACAGAAGTCGTTTGACCTGTCATAAAATGTAGTTATCACTGAGTCTGCCTTTGATGGCAGCGTCCAGGTGATAAACCTGAGATATAACTTTACAGCATGATAAGAGCAGACCAAAAGCAGATGGCTGTCTGGTGGTTTGTTAATTTTTAACACCTCCCTCCCACTCCTTTTGACTTCTCTGGTAGCCTTGCATCACATTGCTGCTTTTAATAAACGCCTCTTCCTTGGAACCAGTGATGAAATATACTGGTTTTGAACTGCCCGACAGAATAACGAACATGTGAGAGTCTGTCCATTGTTAATTAAAAGCTGTATTCCCTGTCTCTTTAAAACACACACTTTGAATTTCTTTTCTCTGACTCACCTGTTTCTTCGAGAAGCTGAAGGAGAACCAGTCGTACCCCACAGCTTCAGTGTCAGGTGAGGGAGGAGGCCCGTGAAATATACCCTCGCAGCTGGTCCTACAACAGCCCCCACCCCCACCCGTCAACTGTTTGTTTTTATCACATTTACATGGGGCACATCATGATATTGTCTGTACTTTAAAAGCTAATATTGGCATAACAAATACATATTTTTAAAGAAGTTTTCTTTGTTATATAAGTCAGCCGTTTGGAAAGATTTAGAAGGCAACAGTGAGTTCCAAGAGAAACAGTTATACCCTGCAGCTTCAGCATCTGGTGAGGGAAAACCGGTTGTTCCCCAACAGCTTGATGGCGGTTGTGACATTTTATCAGGCCGAGACAAGTTAAAGCAACAGTTTTTATCACTGTCATAGATCAGCTTGGAGCTGGCATAAAACTGAATCTGAGGTATCACTCCTACAATATCTATCTCCATACAGGAGCAGCTGGTCTCCAAGAGAAATATGCAGGCGATCTAGAGGAAGATTTTGAAAATGAAACTGGACAATTGACCCTTTGCTAAGTCCCGCCCCGGGCGCAGACTGGCCAGTCAAAACGTAGGCCGGCTCAGACCAGGGTCCGACACCAACACAGCTGTGCTCCATTGTTTCAGATTTCCTTCATTTTCAGGCTGGTTTTGTGGATTTGGAGCTAAATGTTGTGCCTGGAGCACGTCGTGTATTAATGATACTCGTTACCTGGAGAGGTTGGAAAAAGATATACGTTTCTTCCTTGTTCCAAAACCAAAATCAAACCCTGAAAAGTGTAGGGTTAGCTAGCTAGCTACTGAAGATATAGCCTACTGAATGTATACACATGCTGCGTTTGCTTTGTAATGATTATAACAGTGAAACAAAGACTGACCCTGCTGTACAGGAACCAGTGAAGGGAAGCAGGGGAACTTTGCTGATATTCAACCAGCTGTGTGTCATCACAGTGTGTGCAGATGAACGTTGTTCATCTGCACACACTGTGATGACACACAGCTGGTTGAATATCAGCAAAGTTTCCCTTTCTATTCATTGTGTTCTGTGGCGATCAGCAGTGATGTGGTGGTTCACTTTTACACTGTGATCTGTAGCCTACAGTTGGGCTTTAGCTTCTAACTATCTTTGTCTTTTGAACCTGTTGTTGCTGCTGAGTCAGTTTGACATCCTGGATATATCCTTCAAACACAGACTGTAGACCCCTCTGTCTGCTTCTCTCTGGAATCACTGCTTCATTTCTCCAAAAATATGATCATATTTCTTCAGAGAGTGCAGTTAGTTACAGTGTAGGCTCCATGCTTACTGCGACAGCTTGTCAGACCATCACAAAGGGGCGGGGCTTAGCGAAAGGTCAATCCAGAGACTATTAGGGCAAATGTGGAGATTCGTGATCACAACCTGTAATTTATTTCTCGTGCCATTTACCATTCACTCCTTGTATGCATGCTCACTCACAATTACTTGTTGACATTGTCTGTGGCTGTCCGTTGAGAGGCCCTCTTTCAGACCCTTGGGATCGCCAGTGATCTCTGCTGGCATACTTGTTTTTAAGATGCTGTGGTGCACTCAGCATTTCAGATATCACAATGACAGTGGGATCATGTGAAACTTTACAACCTAAGGCATCCATTTAAATCAACCCTGCCATGTCAGCAATGAATATAGGGAGCTAAACATGAAGCTAAACTATGATTAGGGAAAACTGGCAAGGCCATTTCCAAAGGAATCCTTTGACCTCTCACTTCAAGATATCTGCATGAAACAGGTTCTGTGGGTCCCAACAAGTCTCCCCTTTACAGACATGCCAAATTTATTGTAATCCCATTCACTTGTTGGCAAGAACCATGCAGTTTTCTTTGCTTGGTGTATTTGAATATTCCTACACACTGGGGTCCCTTAACAGTCTTAAAATTGCAGGAATTTGGTATGACTACACAGCTGAGACTCTTGTGCATTCAATGGGCCCGACTGTGTTCAAGTATGATGATGTTAGTCCCCATAGCAGCCATTTCATTGTAGTGAGATCTTTTTTTGAAAAACGTATGAAATGACCTATCATTCAGTTTTCAAAATTTCACTATTGTAGGCAGTCGTCGTGCAGTGTAGTGAAATTAAGGACCGCAACCAAGCAACAACATCTGCAGGACAAGCAGTCCACAAGGTTGTTTCCCCAAATACAAGATAAACAGTGCACACAGTAAGATGTAAAGTAATTTTATTCTCATGACAAACATTATAACATAAATAAAATTAAACAGTTATGACAACACTTGAAATATGTGGATTCAGGAAACTATTTACTTTATTTAAAATAAAAGAAAATGACTATTTGAAGGCAGTATGTCACAGATTATGTGGATGACCTGATGAGGCTTGTTTTCGAGGTGTTTGAATAACCAGAAAATCCATGTCCCCAAGGACCTGGCATGCCAACATGTCTCCTGCTTCAGTCAAGGCACAGTCAGACACCAATACACTGACCAGTTGGACCAGGAAACTCCTGATGTATCCGGAGTACAACAAAGGATGTGATAACAACCCTGACATGTCACAATGAATCACTCCAGTACCTGCTGGCAAAGTCGAGTCAAGCGTGGTGCCAGTAACACCTAAATGGAGAGGATCAGACGTTATTAATGTTGCAGATAAAAACTGTCTGCTGTGTATCTCCTGTCAGCTGTATTATCTCCAAATTTGTTGATTATGTTTGTTCATTTGCTAAAAATAAATTTCTTTGGGGAAAATATGTATTTGTTATTTAGTCATTTAGGTCCCTTGGCATAATGAAACCTTAGTGTTTACATTTAATTTACACAGCTGTGTCTGATTACATGTCATAAAAGTTCATTCACCTGCAGCTCAACACTGGTTTCGGTGTGTGGTGTATCATACTCAGAGGAGGAAGTGGAACCTGGTGCACTCACCTTACAACCTAACAAGGAACAAACAGATAAGAAATACTGTTTTACAATTAGGCAAATAATGACTCAGGAATACATCACTGCATAGGACAAATATTGGTCCAGGGCGCAATGTGTGTGTCACTATAGAACTCTGATTTCCAGTGAAATTATGTTATCACAGGAGATAATGTGATACACTGGAATCTTTTCTGTATCGTAGATTACAAACATGAGGTGGAGGTGACTCTAAAATGCAGCTTCATTTCAGCTATTTGTTTGTTTCTTTTTTTACCAGTGAACTTGTAACTAGGAGAACTGACGTCACTGTTACTGTAGTTACAGTTGTGTTTCCAGCTGCTCAGGTTGCCACTGGAGCTGATATCCAGTTATGGTAGGGAGCATGACATTTCCAACACACGACCAGTAACGACAGATTGGACCAGCTGACCAATCAGAGCAGACTGGGATTTTCGGGAGGCGGACCATGTGCTCAGATAAATTTCACACAGAGGTCCTGCAGCAGTGTGAGGAAAAATGATGTGTTTTTTGAAGATTTAAAGATGTAAACCTATTCTAATAAAGCCCAAAATACAAATATGAGGCCTCTTTAAGGACCTCTCTGTCAGAAAAACAAGGAAGACACTTCTAAAGGTAGGAGTGTGATTGTGATGTGATGATTGTGATTTATTATGTGCTGCTGTCAAATATAGCTGCTAATATGTGCTGCTGCTGTGTTTATTGCATTCTTATGTCTTTGTTCCTGAGTGTGTATGTGTGGGCCGTGTAATATTCAAAGCACGCTTGTACACATGGCATCAAATAAATAAATCTTCTTGCCTTTCCATCATTACAGACAGCACATCTCTTCTATATTAGGAATTAGGACTAAATACAGTATTCCATCAAGACCTTGGTCAATATTTTTCACACAGTCTGAATTATTTGTTGGAGTTTTTGCCTCTTGATTTAATTCTTGCACTCATGTTTCATCAAGGGTTGGCGTCAGGTCATATCGCCGTCGGATGGCACCTGTTTCAGTCAGGTTGAAATGCTGCCAGTAAGGATGCAATATAAGGAGCTGGAAAGTCCCTGGATCGGTCCAGGAAACCCCGGACTTTCCCTCAGGAGGCTGGTGTTCACTTCCTGTATGAATGTAGAGCAAAACCGTGATGCTTTTCCTCAAAACCTAATCATGCGTTTTTGTTGATGAAACACGAACAGGGCTCAGAGAGTCTGGAACAATCTGCCCGAGGACATCAGGTTGGCTGAGTCAGTGATCTCTTTTAAGTCCCGTCTTAAGACATACTTATATAGGAGAGCCTTTGCTGAGTTTAAATTCATTTACACTAAAGTGTTTTTATCAGTTCATTTATAAGTTGCTGTGTTCATGTCTTGTCTGGTTTGATTATCGACATGTAAAGCACTTTGTAACTGTTTTGAAAAGCACTTTATAAATAAAGGTTATCATAATTATTATTATTATTATTACTAACACCCTGGCATTAGTTGTCACTTGCTTTTGTTCTCAACCTAACCACATGGCTTTGTTACCTAAACCTAACCATGGTGCTTTCAACGTCAACAGCAGGTGCAGGACGATACCTTGCACTTATTATGAGGATGTATTATGAGGACTTATTATGAGCCACTGATAAAGCACTGATATGTGACAACTTGGGATGAGAACATGTTGGCATATAAATTTTGGATTAGTCAGACTGGCTATGGTGGCTAGGCTAACAATACAGACTGTTAGCTCAGGCTAGGGCCGCACAATTAATCGAATATTAAGTACGACGGCAGTTCTGACTTCCAACAATTAAATGAACATGATTGACCTGATACTGACATTTAAAATGTGTCAGCTCACAGAAAAGTCTGCTGCGTATCAAATCAAGCACTTTCTGAACTAACAGCCAGCCTCAGTGTTTGAGGAGCTGCCACGCTGCCACGCCTGCTCCGTGATGCGACAGCCTGTGAAAAACATTCCTGAATATTGCGACTGCAGACGGACAAAACTAAAACCATTTACTCAGCAACCAAGATTGTGTGTTGTTCGGAAGTATTTCTGGTTTGGGAAAGAAGAAATCATATGCCAAGAGTGCAGGAAACTTGTCTCTGCTCTACAAAGCAACTGACTTGTTAAATTACCTGAACTAAAACTCCACAGTCTGCGGTACAATGCTTTGTCAGTGGACTTTCACGTCTACATATTATGTGCTTGGTATTCTCCTGTGTCTGCTGTTGATGTTGTAGGACCACAACCAATGCCAAGATGTCAGCAAAAGCATGTGGCTCGGTTTGGAAAAAAACCAACATGGTTTTGGTTCAACATTCATACAGGAAGTGAACACCACACTCCTGAGTGTCTGTTGAACCCATCCACCACCCTTCCTGCCCTACCTACAGGGACTGTCCAGATCCTTATGCTACGTCATTACTGGCAACTTTTCAAACTGACGCTGTCCGGCAGCGTATCATACTGCTGCGACAGGTGCCGTCTGGCCAACCGGCAGCATATTGTGGCACTGCGAAAAGTTTTTCCCGGCTGTGCGTATCATACCACCGCAAAAGGAGGCTTTTGGCGCTGGTGTCTGACGCCAAAAGCACTGTCAAAGCAGCGGTATTTGATGACTTCAGAATGAGAACGGGCTGAATGAATACATGAAGGCTAACAAGACTAGCAACGCTAACATTACCTCACTGAATCTCTGTCCATTTCCAGCACCAGCATGTTTATATATACTGTATATATATTTATTAATTGGATATGCCAGAATATACAGATACACAGTGTCTACAGCATGCTTGGATTATGCTTGACAGATATTAACATGTTCACGGTGATGTATAAAAACTTTAAATATACACAGTTTACTGGTGGCATGGATACTCTGCTCTTAAAGCAGACATAGAGCCTAGTCAGAGTCAGAGTTTCACGTAGCTGGGCCTCAGCTGTAGTCTCAGTGTCAGTAGAAATGCAGTGGCTGGGCACTCACGTGTTTCAGAATCCACAACTTCCTCCTTTACTTCCTCGTAATCCGCACATTGAGCATAATAATAATGAGCTGTGGGACTCAGTTTTTCATGCAGTCTGACTGCTCATAGCCTCAAACCAACATAAAGTTTGAGTTAGTCGATCCTCACCGTGTCATCAGCGCTGCAGGCTGAGAAACAGAAAAAAGCACCGTGCCAGGATCTGGATCCAACGGAAAGAGTTCACTTTACTACTTATCTTATCTTATCTTGTCTTACTGGCAGTGTGGATGCTCTGTGTTACAGGGTTATTGCACAGTGATGGTCCTGACATTATGGACTATGGACTGCAGATTATGGACTTTATTGACCCTGTTGCTGCAGATGCTGAAGTGATGAACAAGCTCACAGTCAAAAAGGCCTCTAAGTCTCACATGACCAGGCCAGGGGTTTTAGTTTCAGCGTCAGGTGCAATGCAAACAGCCGTGTGCTCGTGTGTTTCAGGATCAGGACAATCTCACAGCCACGCAGCTGCAACACTGTGAAAGGTAGATATGTTGATTCTTTTAATTATTATTGTTTTTAAATGTGTTTTGTAATGACAGTTTGAAACTGCAGAGTATGTTTTATATATATGTATATGTTTTATATTTTCTAATGCAGGTAGAGAATGCAGTCAGACAGGGACAGACAGGGACAGACAGGGATACCATGTGCTGATGTGAAGTTACAGAACTGTTCATCTCTTCCACAGATTGTCTCGTGATATTCTTTTTGCTTTAGTACTTCTCAATAGATGTATTATATTGACTAGATACTGGACCCCAAAGTGGCACATATTCAGTTCAAAATTGTTTCCAGCTTCTGGGTTTACTCCTGCGATACGCGGCCCACTGAATATGCTGCTGGCACCGCCCATGAGCTCCTGCTCAACTCCCAGGCTTAATGTTGTGATGACCTCACGGACTTTTTAAATGCTTTTCCTAACGCCAGGAAAATTTTACAATTATTAAACCTCCATTGATCAAAAATTTACAATAGAAAGAGTCATAGCTGACCTTGTTTGCAGTTCTTGGTGTCCTGTCAACACTTTCACAGACGTCTCTCTTACAGTGGTGGCCTATGGGGAAAATGTTTTTTGAGATGCAGGAGGTTTTATACTGAAATACTGCAAGCAGCAACTGGTAAAAATAGATCCCAGTGGCCCGTGGGAAACCCTGTAGACACAGGATCACCTTGTACTGAAAAATAAAATGCACTGTCCCTCACTGAATCAATATGGCATGCAATTTGTCCTGTGTTTTGAGCACACCCTACTCTAATTCATAGACTACATTTTAACATTCTTGTAAGATCGTGAGAAATACAGGCCCTCAGGAATGCTGCTGAACTTTTGCCATAGGTAGTACCACCGCTGGGTGTCATGTGGTCTGACTCTGTTGGGCTCAGTTGCTCCTAAAATTCCCATATCTTCTCTCTGTGTGTTTTTCTATGGCCTTGCAATAATGGATATAAGCGGAGATACAGTATATCCACTTATAAAGAATCTTGTTGTCATCTTTATGATTTTAACTGACCCAAAAAGTACAGAGATGAAAATCTATTTATTTATTGACATGTTTTATGTGTGTTTGAAGTGTCCAGTTAAACTATATGTCTCCAGATTTGGTTGTTTTCTGACAATTATTATTTGATAAACTTCCTCTAAACAAAGTTAATTACCCAGGCTCTCTCTCTCTCATTGTTACATCACATACAAAATAACGTTGATTATCAGGTGCAGTCTGCTTTTTCATTTTTAGTAACTCTTGTACTTATCCTACTCCTGTTGTTACTCTATTAGGCACTGGTTTTGCTTTGGCTCCTTGAAAACACTTCTTATCTTATAACTGTATATTTGGCCATATATTTAATTCTCTATTGTTTCTTAAACTGGGCCCAGTGAGTTACCCTGACCCAGGGAACCCACTGGTTGCTCTGGTTGTTACTGGCTGTGAACGTTTAATTGTGACAACCCTGGTTGTAACCAGGCTCATAGGCCATGACAAAAACAGGAGACACACACCGTATCAACTGAAAAGGTCACACATTTCTTATTAACAGAAGATAATTGCAAGAGCATAGTTAATTTATGAGGTGTGTAAATCTAGGTGTCAGTGTGTCGGCAGGTGAATGGGTGAGGGAGTGGTGTGTGCAGGGTGTTGTATGGTGTAGAACACAAACTGAAAACCAGCCTGACGCCAACTAAACAAATTAAGCCTGGTGCTGGATGAGGGGAAGAGGGAAGTCTGCTGGAAGGTGATGAGCTTTACATCATGAAGCATGCTCGCCAAGGTGTGGCTCATCAGGTAAATGACAACCTTCTGCCTTGACCCGCATCCTGGAACAGAAAGAACCTGGTGGAGCTGGGGGGGTCGTCACCTACTGTATTTATTGTTACTGCATTCTCTGGCACAAGAATTTCCTTCAGGATAAATAGAGTTCCACTAAATTTAATTGAAATAAATTGAAGGTGGGTCCAAAAAGTTTGTTTCAACAAGGTCTTCTTGAATCACTCTAAGTCTGGTCCGTCCCCAGGAACCACTTTGTCTTGGGAGACTTAGCCACGGACAACACAGCTCCCAGGTTCACAGGGACACGCAAACTTCTCCACCACGTTCAGGTGGCGATTCTCGGGGGACTGTGGCGATTCTTGCCTCCCGCTGGAGGTGTTTTGAGCGTGCCCCAGTGGTAGGAGGCCCCGGGGCAGACCCAGATCATGCTGGAGGGATTATATATCTCATCTGGCCTGGGAACGCCTTGAGGTCCCCCAGGAGGAGCTGGAGTGTTGCTGGGGAGAGGGATGTCTGGGATGCTTTGCTCGGCCTGCTGACCCCGCGACCCAGCCCCGGATAAGCGGATGGATGGATGGATGGATGGATGGATGGCAGAAATATGTGCCACAAACATGTCTATTTTTTTTTTATTATACTAGTTTTGGCCTTTAATTGGCTGTTACAGGAGGCAGTTCTCGCTCATTCAGCTCCAATAACCAGTGGATAATAGAATAAAATAACTTTTTATTTTGTCAAAAAAAAATCACAACATAATTTATATCTTTACAAAAGTGGCCAGAACTCACGCACTGAACATGAGACAGTATTTCTAGCTTTGAGATCTGAATATGTCAGCTGTGTCTCCTCTCATCCAATCAGCGGCACCAGCGTCCGTGCGTGAGCGTGCGCGTGATGTTGCTTTGAAACACACAGCAGCACCGTGACTGCGCATCCCTCCCATCTCTCCCTGACACACTACTTCGCTTTGTTTAATTTCTGTCACGTTATTACCAAAAAGCAGCGGGTCACATGATCAACCACGCCTTCCTCCTTCCTGTTCTTTATAATAATTCATATCTCGATCATAACAAAGAGCTGTGGGAGTCAGTTTTCATGCAGTCTGACTGCTCATATCCTCAAAGCAACATGAAGTTAGTGTCAGTCGCTCCTCTGAGTCCTGAGCGCAGCGCTCATGAGAGGCGGATAACGCACCGTGCCAGGATCTGGATCTGACGGAGAGAGTTTACTGAACTACTTATCTTATGGATTAATATTTAACTTACCTTCATTTTGTATTCGTAAAGTACACCTGGTGGAGATTTGATATCCCGATTTTTTATTTCCTTTTCATTGTCAGAGTGAGGAGCAGGAGGAGGAGAGGAGGACCGGAGCCGCCGGGGATATTGGATTTTTCACTTTGTTCATCTTAATGTCCGACTGGCTTTTTGGATTTATTTAGATTTTTCTCCTTGATTTTTGTGTCATTCATGGGACAAGACATCTGATCCATTCGGGGAGGAAATATAACATTTTATTGATGGTTATTATCGGACATATTTGAACAGAAATCTGGATTTAAAAGTTTTTTTTTCCCAAAATGTTCTTGTTGGAGGCCTGAATACATTCATAAAGCTGATGACAGAGGGCTGAGAATCTGAACATCGGCAAAGAAACTGTTCCTTCCTTGTTATTGTTGTTTGGATGGACCCTGGACACCTGTGCACAAACCACACCTCCCTGCAGCCGATGAACCAATCCTCCAAACAGAAGACTTCACCCTGCACCAATGGGCAAACACCAGGATTACGGTTCACCCTCCGGTACCCTTACTGTCTGACGTTATACCTGGAGTAGGAGCGGATTTACCCTCTCACAAGGTAGGACAAAATTCAAACACAAAACATTCATAAATTTCAAAGTATTATTTGAATTTTATTTTATCTAATCTTATCTAACCTTATCTTATTTAATTTAATTTAATTTAATTTTTATTTTATGTTATTGTATTTTATTTTATTTTATCTCAACTTTTCATATCTTATTTTAATTTAATTTAATTTAATTTAATCTTATTCTATTCTACTTTTTTAATTGATTATTTTATTTTATTATATTTTATCTTATTTATTTTATTATAATTTATTTTTTCATTTTATCTTATTTTATCTTATTTATTTTATCTTATTTTTTTATTTAACTGACAGCATAATTTTCATAGATTTTAGGTGGCTCATAAGTGAACAGTAACACTTCTACAGGATTCAAGTTATAATAATAATAAGGACTCATTATTTTTTTTTTTAAAAATTCGTATTATTGATGAATGAAATGAAACGTTTTGCTTCTCAAAATACTTAATCCTCAACCAGTCATGAGAGAAATAATGCACATACTGTGACATTCATGTTGCCATAACTGGCAGCTGTATTTGCATGATATGAAGATAACTTTATGTAAATCTAAATGCGGGGGTGAGCTCTCGACTACCAAACTGCCTTATTTGCTCTTCATGGTTATAGCTTTAAACAAACAATATGACAGTTTGTTAACGAGAGCTTCCTCACATTTATGACTCTCTTGTGTATCACACCACACACTTTGTCTGCAGGTTGGAACGGTTTCCCAATCAAAGTCACATCACAGAGCCGAGATGAATTCAAAAGTGCGGATGTTCATTTTCGTCCTGTGTGTGACTGGCGTCTGTGTGTTTTGGAGGGGATACATGTCGCCACACTCCCCGCCTAAACATGAAAAACTGTGCTCTTGTGACCGATGCTTATCTGAGGAGGATCCCTGGTTCACGCAGCGTTTCGACAAATCTGTTGAACCATTTTTGTCAGCAAACCACAGCCTCTCAGAGGAGGCTTTCAACTGGTGGAAGGTGAGTTGTGACAACATTGCAATGAAACTCAACCCGCTATGCAAATCATTGTCAGGAAGTAAAATAATACCAAATCAACTGTCGTCTTCCTTGTGGCAAACCGTCTGTCAATGTTTATACAGTACAGTTCCTAACTGGTCTAACAGCAACTTGTGTTTGATGTGCACCACAGCGCTTACAGACTGAGGGCCGCAATATCAGTACCTACAGAAAAACAGTCAATGGACTGTTACAGATGTTCCCACCTGCTCCAGATGTTGCTGAATCCAGGCCCAACCGCTGCAGGACTTGTGCTGTGGTGGGGAATTCTGGTAATTTGAGGAGGTCACGTTATGGACCTCTCATAGACTACAACGACATCATCATACGGTAAATCCTCCAGCTATAGAAAGCTGTTTCAGTCCATCATTGTCTTTGGTCCCTTCTTAAACATTTAAGACAGCTGGACAAACATTAAAGTTTCCCTCAGTGTCAGACACTTCACATCAAAATTCAAACACATCCCTAATGATATATATGTATCCCCCTCTGTATTATTTAGAATGAACTCTGCTCGTACTGAAGGGTTTGAGGCAGATGTTGGGAGCAGAACAACTCATCGCATCATGTATCCAGAGAGTGCTGTGGATTTAGACAACACCACTCATCTTGTGCTTGTTCCATTCAAGATACAGGACCTGGAGTGGGCCATGAAGGCCTTTACTACAGGATTTTCTGGCCGGTGAGTCATATTCTTATTTTACTATGCAAATGATCATTTGTCATCCAGCATGCAGACCTGTTGTTCAAGCTAAAATTGTTGGCTTGTACTTTGGCACACTGATGGTTTAAGCCAAAAGCTAACACAAGCACGCTAACATGCTCGCAGTGCAGCCTGTAGGCTATAATGTAAACCATATTCATCATTTTGTTTCACTGTGTTCAGCATGCTAGCATTTGCTAATCAGCACTGACACAGACAGCAGTGCCTTGAAGGTATGATTAGGATTTTTTTCTGTGGCACTGTATGGGGTACTTATCTGTAGTAAATGTATTACATACTGTAAATATTTGCCAGCAAGCCCTCAGTTTGGAGAAGCAGCAGGAGAGCTGACTCAAAAGCTAAGCAACTAGTGCTGTCAAACGATTAAAATATTTAATCACGATTAATCGCATTAATGTCATAGTTAATTCTGAATTAATCATTAATCGCACATTTTTATCTATCCTAAATATCCCTTGATTTATTTTTGTCCCATTATTTTTTCTCATTTTAATGCTCTTATCAACATGGAGAAGTGTACCTGTACCCTTAGCCTTCTCTGTTTCTGTACGTGGCTTGTAATGGTGGCTCTCGAAGGCAATTCATAGGTCCAGTCGTTGGATGCGATGCGAATAATATCAGCTAGACCCTCGTCCTCCACAACGTTAACAGGCCTACATGCAGTAGCCACCCACTTAGCTATGGCTGCAGCAAGTTTGTTCTTAGTTGTGGTATCCATGTGTTTCTGTCTGAAGTCATCCATTGTCGCCTGGCTTTGACGAGGGAGCGGAGAATTCTCATCAGCTGTGTACTTGGCCATCAAGTGGTATTTCAGACTGGACGTGCTGTGATGATAGCTCAGTTCACAATGACAAAACACACAGATCACTTTGGTCTTGTCAATGGAACCATTTGGCAACTTTTTAAAAGTAAACTTTCCATTCAGAATCTGCTTGGCATCCATTTTGATGTCTCGCGCTCGCCATCCACTCAAAACATAATGTTAGAACTACTACTATACCCTTTGGCCGGCTGGCAAGCCCAAACAAGTGTGCGCATGCGCCTTTTGTTTTGTTTCCAGTCTAGCTAGATCCGATGTGGTGTTGTAGTTTTTCTGACGTTACTAGTTGTTGCAACAGCATGTGAAAAAACTACAAAGTTTGTCAGGCCAAAAATAACGTTAATCTCACGATAAAAAAAATGACGTCGTTAAAATTGGTTTATGTTAACGCCGTTAATAACTGACAGCACTATAAGCAACGTATGCTGCAGATGGTCGGCTGGAGTGAAATTTATTTTAGACATCTAAAAAAAAAAAAAAAACGATAACAGTTTAAGTGTATGTTGTGAATATTTTCACTGCTATACCCTTTCCAGCCCAGACTCACTCCAAAGTCATTGAAATCCAAAAAAAGGTTTCCTTTAATGTCGGCATGATATGAGACTGGTTCCTGTTATAGTTTAATGTCTGGAGGAAATGCATCCTGTAAGATTCTAAAGCCAAACCCTGTTCTTTTTTTAAAAACCCAGCCACATGTGTTCGATATTGAAGGAAAATAAAACGTCAGTCCGCCGTGTATGTAACAGGCAGAATTTGACACGGCATCCCAGAACGTCCAGGGTACCTTGCATGTTGTATGTGGACATGGAAAATCCATGACAAGTCCATGACCAAACATTAATATGTGCCGTTAACAGCTTCAGTTCTCAAATTGTGCTCCCATCAAAGCCACCCAGACCCACCTGACAAACGCTGTAATTTTCTCTCTCTGAACACGGGCGCTGCTGGTCTACCGCCACCTCCATCAGTTAGTCTGTTTGTGTTATTGTGTGACTTTGGTGAATCCAAACCATCCCAACCTGCTCCCTTAAAAGACTACTTCCTTTGTTCCCCTCAGCGTATTGGTCACATGATTGCAGCTTTACCAAATACGTGGATTATACATGAATTACTGGCTCATGAGTTAATAAGATTTAAGGAGTTTGGGTGCAGCCTGAGTTGTTTGGTTGCTAAACAGGACTTTGTAAGCAGAAGTATTATGTTGTGCTTAAGTAAATAATGCTCAGGCCAACTGAGTAACATCAGTCTGACAGAGTTTGTACAGGATTTACCAAACTGTAGAGCTCAACATGTCCAAACATGGCAGACAAAGCATTTCAATGAATGCTAGTCATACTCCCAAGCTATTCCCAATTTCCTCTGGGACAATACGCACTGCATTAGTGCACTTCTGCTTCAGCAGAGTATTACCACAGAAAGACTCTGTATGCCTACAGAGTGTAGGCAACAAGGAGTACCCTCCTCTGTTACAACTGACTGCTAATTGCTCAGACAACCTGTGCCTACAGCACACAATTTTCATACAATGCAAACACTGAGTGCCAGTGCAAGAAATCACTTTCCTAAAATGCAAAACATGTGTCTGTCTATTATGCAAGAGACTGCAGCTCATGTTCTATGTGACACAAACATTAAATGCTTTGGATTTTACTAAACTTTGACCATTCCCCTCCCTCGAGACAGGTCCAGCTAAAGAGAAGAAACACACCCGAGCATCATTCAGCTGCAACGCACCAGAGGGGTGGATTTGAGTAACATGACTTGGCCTCAAGTCAGACTTGAGTCACAGTTTTGATTACTTTAGTCTCAACTTGACAAAAGCAAAAAATACTTGCAAACTGGCTTGGACTTTAACACAAACGACTTCGCTTGGACTCGAGCCTTTTAACTCGAAAACACTTGATACCTTCACCCAAGCCCAAGTATTTAAAGTATGTTATTTAAAAACTGTGTCACAATTTTTCCCCCTTATTTCTTAAATGAATGCTTTTCAATCCCAGCAGATCAACACTAAATTACCTGGATCTACTTTGTTTGAACCAATTGAACAGCGTCCAATCAAGCTGCAGGAGAGAATCATGTAGAGCAAATGTTATGTGTCTAAGCACCAGTTGGATAAAATGATACCGGAGACAATTTTATTCGCGTACAAACACTACATCGTGGTCAACAAAAAATGAATTAACGTGCAGGTCGAACAGACAGGCGAAACAACTTCCAACAAACGTGTTTTAACAGTTAAATGCAAACATTCATGCTCTGTTGTTAAAATGGCATTACATTTGTGCATTATGACCTGTTTAGGACTTGAAAGTTAAGGACTTGTGAGTCTTGACTTGGGACTTGAGTGCACAGACTTGAGACTTGATTGCAACTTGCAAAACAATGACATGGTCTCATCTTTGCAACATACTATGTGGGGTGTCACCTCTGTACAGCTCTGCAGATTAGCAGTAAAGAGAGCTCGGTCTCACTTCGAAGTCATTAAAATCCGGCGCTTGGGCAGTGACTTCATCAGAAACCAAGGAAAAAGGCATCCTTTAACACTGGCATGACCAGCGGCCGGTTGCTATCATAGTTCAACGGCACTCGGCGGCATCAGGGAAAAACACAGGGAGACAAGGATGAAAGTTAAGATGGCGAAAGTCCAACTGGGGCAGGTGGGAGGGGTGGTGGATGGGTCCAACAATCACCGACCTTCACCTGAGAGAGCGGTGTTCACGTCCCCTAAGATTCTAAAGCCAAACTCTATTTTTTTTCCTCAACCCAGCCTCGTGTGTTTGTTGTTGAAGGAAAAAAAAAAGTCCAACGTAGCGCTTTTATTTTGAAAGAGACTGTATGTAAATGTTTCCTGTGAAAACTGAAGTGTATTTTGAAAAGAAAAAATGCATATAACAGGCAAAAGTTGACACAGCATCCCAGAACGTCAACAACCAATACACCCAGGGTAATAATAATAATGATAATAATGATGATAATTGTAAACTTTATTTGTATAGATAAAATAAGATAAATAAGACGGGAAATATGTTTTGGGCACATAGTGTGACATAGCTGCATGGCAGATACAACCATCATGTACAAACAGGACACACAGTAGACAACCATGTACTACAGGACTACTGGATGAAATAAATACATCAACTTTATCATAACAAGTAAAGCTAAAAGAATAAAATCCTAAAACAAACAGGGAGCCAACTGCAGTACGTGGACGGGGAAAGTCCATGACCAAACATCAGTATGTGACGAGGGTGGAGTGAGAATGTGTCAGTAAAGAGACTAAAGCCCTCTTTAATCAGGGATCACGCCATGGGGCCGCTGCGTAGCCCCTTCTTTATATCGCCTGTGTATTTTTACACGGAGCCAAACAGCGGCGGCATCATGCTGCTCCAGTGTGTGGTATGCTGGCATCACGGAAGCAAAAGGGGCGTGACTTGTAACGCAACATCAGTCTCAAGTGCAGACATATGACACATGTGTCGACAGAGCGTTCTAAGCCATAAATATCACATAACATGGCAAGAACAATCCTTTACCATCTCTGTTACATGGTGGCTGATCTCGTCCAGGAGCTCCTGGACTTAAGTGTTTTGTGGCCAGTTTGTGGACAGTTGTTCTTTTTCTTTGAGTTAGCTGCTAACTGCTAGCAGCTATTTTTAAAATCTCTGTGGTGGGTTACATACATTACATGTCCTCAAATCGTCATGCCCATGCTACCCATGGTCCCTGTCATGTTTATACAGACGTCGTTTCAATGCTGTCACTACCTCTGATGCTGCCTTAAAGGTGAGACAACTCTGTCCCCCCATTTCGCAGTCGTACTTTTCATACAGAATGGCGAGGTGGCCAACGGCGTGAACTTCCCGCATTGAAAAGGCAGTGTAAAAGGGGCTGAAGATATTAGTGAAAGCTTTTAGATGGGTGTGTTGAGGATAGTCTGCCCTGTCGGTTTGAGCAGGTGAGGGGGTGACTGAAAGATGTTGGCAATGGGAATAACTGAGGCTCACTCACTCACTCACTCACTCACTCACTCACTCACTCATCCCCATCGTGCTACAGAATAGGGCTGATAGTCCTGTGTCTAACAACTGCCCATTACTGGCTACTGGACGGGGTGGTGGACTCCATTTGTTTGTCCTCTCCCTTACACCTATTGTCCTTGGGGTGTCAGATTACAGACTCTTCCCACATGAGACCAGACAGGTTTACGGTAGTGTACAAGCTGTCCCGGCACGTGAAACCCAGTCATCTCCTGTTACCACATAGGTAGCATTTGCCTTGCAAGTTACCACTACTGGCAACAGGAGACAGCATGACAAGGCAACATGAGTCTCATCCACATGTTTGCAGCTTCATTCTGTCAAAAATAGGCGTTCATATTAGGAATCATCTTAGTTTTACTTCTTTCTAATGCCTGTATATTAATTTACTGACACAGCCATGCAGTCATTCCATGTTTGACATTTCATGGTGTTTTCAACAGATCATACGCGCCAGTGAAATCCAAAATCAAGGCTAACAAGGATTTGGTGAGTGGAATTTTTCATTCAGTCGTAAACTTTATCGGCTGCAAAGGTAATGGCTCATGAAAATAAGAGTTAAGTCTCATTTTGATTGCTAACAGGTGATGGTGGTCAATCCAGCTTTCATGAGGTATGTTCATGATAAGTGGCTGGGCAAGAAGGGCAGGTATCCATCCACTGGCTTCATGGCCTGTGGTTCTTGCTCTGCATATTTGTGACGAGGTAAGTTAATTTTTAAAGTGGAGTTTTCCTCGTGAATGTCACAAGTGTTGCTGTTAAACACAAATTATTGACAGGTGGATGCAAATGATTGATGACTGGTGTTAAAACCAAGTAGTCTTGTTTTGGCTTCGTTACCAGTTCCTAAAATGTGAACTTCTGTTTTCCCAGGTCAATGTGTTCGGTTATGGAGCAGACAGTGATGGAAACTGGAGTCATTACTGGGAAAAACTCAAAAACAAAAATTTAAAAACTGGCGTACATCCTGGAAATCAAGAGTATGGAATCATCGAGGAGCTAGCTGAGCAACGAAAAGTCCATTTTTATAAAGGGTGGTGATCTTCCTCTCAGCGTCTAAGGTATCAAAGCCTCGACAGCAAATCATTTACAAAGCAAAACAAGACTAAGACGCGTAAGCCTTACAACTCAGGAGACATCTCTTCTCTGGCTGACCCTCTTGCTGCACACATTAACCCTTCATGGATTAAAATTGTGAATGCTGAGTTCTCCATAATATATGAGAGGGAACTGGAACATGTATATCATACATGTGTGATGAATGTGACTGATCCTGTCGACGGTGTTTTGTGCTTTATTTTTCTGTTTTCACTGTTTTTTTATTCTCACTTTGTGATGCTGGACACTGAAACGCACAACGTAAATCGAGTTCTTCAGGCCAAAAATACTTGAAATGAAATTTTAAACATGGTAGCATGTTTCAGTGCAAAGAGCATTGTTGGGGGGGCAGGGCAAAGGGAATGGGACCCCTAATAATTGGAGGCCGACATGACTGTCTTTAAGAGCCTGTTGCAAGCTTAAACTCGTGTTAAGGTGTTGGTATAGTGTGAAGTTAGAGAGTCTGAGGCATCTGTTGGCGCCAACCGTGTCATGCCAGCTTGACAGGAAGCTGGCTAAAGCTATATCCACACGAAGACTTGTCTTTTTGAAACTGTATCTCAACTGAATCTGTAAACATGGGGCCAGCTTCAAGAAAGCAGGCGTCAAAATGAAGCCGGTTCAAGCCACTGAAACCGCATAAAAAGGCTGCAGTATATATGCCAGCCAGGAGATGGCACACCACTAAAAAGCGGAGCATACAGCTCTGAACCGGAGAAAAAGACGCGGAGCATGCAAAAAAAGCTTGCGCAGTGTATACAAACAGAAGAAGAAGAAGAAGATCCAGAACAAGCACAACAAGAAGATGGCGAAAACAAATTCCAACACACGAGGGAAAATGAAGAGTTTGGTTTGGACTGACGATGAAGTTGGACTGCTGCTTTGAGTCATCTGTAATCCACCATTGTTGTTGTTGTGATGAGACGGCTTCCTGCTGGGGTTAAGTCAGAGGTTAGAGAGGTGGGGCTATGACATCATTGCCAACCAAAAGAGTGCATTGGCTGTACACACAAAGACGCAAAGGCGGCATCTTCAGATTTGTGCACTCTGGAACCCGGTTTCAAAAAGATGCGGTTTTGACCTCCGAAAACGCCAGTTTCGTATGGATGAAAGGCGAATTCACCCTGACAAGGCTTCATGTGGATGGGCCCTAAATAATGCTAAACTAAGCTAAATTTTGGGAACAACTGGCACGGCCATTTTCAAAGGGCTGCTTTTAACTCTCATCTTAAGATATCTCAACCCGCTCTCATCCCAGCTCATCAAAAGTGGACTTTCACATTTACATATGACGCACTAGGTATCGCTTGTTACATGCACTATGTCATTTCAGTATATACTTCTGTTTTCACAGTAAATGTACAATATCTACTCATTTGTTGCCGACCGTCTTCCTCAAAATAAACTTAAAAGGTCAGTAAGACGCGGTGCATTCATGTTTATTTCCTTGTGCAACAAAAACATGTGGTTACGTGACACAAGAAGCGAACAGCAGGCTCCCGAGTGAAAGCTCATTACATAACATTGTTACCGACAGCATTTCAAACTGATGCCATCAGCCAGCGGCATATCATGCCACTGCAACAGGTGCCTTTTTGTGTGGAAAATCTCTAACAAAGTGACGGTATTTGACGAGCTGGGAAAGAGAACAGGCTGGATATCTGAATAAAAACAGGCTCCACGAGTCTCCCGGAAACTTGAGATCTCTCGTTTCTAGTAAATGTTTCATTCCACTAATAATATACTCCTTCAAATTAAAGCTGTATATTTGTCTTTTTAAATAAAAGGACAACCAGCTTATTTAAACAATAAATCCTCTAGATACATAACTCATTAATACAGGATTGTTGTGGACCTTAAAATGTGAACTGTATTGATGTTGACATTTTTTTTTAACTAGTTGAATTCTTAAAATTCAGTTTAAGATTTTCAGTGCCATCTGGACCCCTCTATGAATTTTTTTAGGAACGCCACTGTTTTCTTGATGTGATAAAAACCTGTTTTGTCTGTTGAAAGGTTGGCCTAATAACATCTATACATGAAGTAGTTTCTTTAGAACATCTTTCTACTGTTACCGTGTAAAAATGATTGAACGAAAGATGTCCTGTGTTTTCTCACCTACAGACATTGATCTGTGTGATATGATAAATCTCCTGGGCTTACCGGGCAAATGGGATGGATTATTTGCATGTGTTACTGAAAGGTAAACACTCAGAGAATGATATCAGAGGATATATATTTATACAAATAGCCAACTGTTGACTGTAGAAGTGCCTCTGTGAGTGCTGCACAATAATATGTCAACATTTCTTCTTGTTTACATAGAATAAAAAAACGGGTTGGGTGAAGTATACTGTACCATATTAAATGTATTTAACTAATGTAATAAGTGAAATACAGAATTCTTATTGTTTTGTTTTGTTTATTTTTGCTTTTTCTTTTGTTTTGGTGCACATTCCTGCACTTTTTTTTTGGTAAAGTGACTCTGAGTGTTTTGAAAAGTGCTATACAAATAAAATGTATTATTATTATCATTATTATTATTCCTGTTTTTTACTGACTGTATGTGTTTCTTGCTGCTGTATAGAGGAGACTGGGTATAGTTGTAACAACAGGATGGTTGTAACAGCACCATCTTCACCAAGTAGGGATGACCTATGAGTTGTGTCATGCATTAATTGCATGACCCCGTCCTTCCTGACCTTGCATGTGAAATTTCATAGCTGTGTAAAAAAGTGTGCATATTTTACAGCCAAAATACAGATTTCAGGTATGAGAATATTTTATTTTATTTTATTAGTCTTTTGATTAGCCCTGATACTGTTAAATTTAGAATGATGTAACTTGTATTAGATTAGAGAGTCGTCTCATTTCAAACCACCGTGCTGCCACAGTTCGCTCAACACCAGCTGACAGGGACGGAGATGGTTGTAACACCTTTTAAAAAAGTGTTACAATTAACCTCTATGACACCTTAGCGCATTTTCTTTACCTATCTTGCTCCTTTCTCCAGCATGCCAGGAGAGTTGAAGAGAAATACTAAAAGAGGTGTGAGGTGAAGCAGGGAAATACAGTGAAGTCTGTCGCCAAAGAATACTCTTGTCTGCCATGTGACATTAAGCAGATACTATAAAAAAAAAAAAAAACTCAACTCATTCTCATCCAAACTGATTTAATACCGCCACTTTGTCAGTGGACCTTAGCGTCAAATTTGACGTGCTAGGTAGCCTCCTGTGTTAGTTTTGGACATTCACAAACGGCATCTCAATTGACACTTGTTGCATGCATTGTTTCTTTTCAAAATAAATTTCCGTTTTCACAGGAAATGTACATTTTCTGCTCGTTACACGCATACATCAAGTGACATACATACCTAGTGTAACATAAGTCACATACCAGTGTTAATTTTGACAGCTATTTTAGATTTAGTCTTAGTCTTAAGACGAAAATGCTTATTAGTTTTAATCACATTTAAGTCATTTTTATCCTGAAAACTCAAAGCGTTTTAGTCGACAAATATTCATGACATTATGTTTTCCATGTTTTATTTTATCTCTAAACTAATCCAGTGAGGCTAATTCATGTCACAGAAATTAGAATCAAGGTGACAGGTTGTATAAAATTTCATTTAGACAAATAATTTCTTCACACTTCCAAACTGTCATGTCTCCAGCAGTGTTTGACAGGTTTAAGGGCTGATTTACGAGCACACACTTACATTAGAAAATCTCAACATCTCTCTATTTATGCTCTCAAAAACTTTGACAGTACAAATAACTAATGTGAGACGACTAGGATGTGTCCCCAGGTTCACTGTAAACTCTGAGTTATCCATCCGACTGTAAAGAGGCAGAAAAATAACTTGATTAAAGCCTGAATTCTTTCTTCATCTGCAACAAACCTTCATCTCTGTCAGAGAAAACTGATCTGAGTTCAGACTGTTTACTTACAGCACAGCTGTGCTAATCCTTACAGTCGGAGAGATTGGAAATATTGTTATTTTTAATAGACTAATAAAGGTACTTTCTGCCAAAACTTGAGAGCTCAAACACAAAAATTATAGTTATTAGAGTTAGAGTTATAAGTGCTGAGACAAAAAAGTGTTACAACCATACCTGGTCTCTCCTACATTTTAATGTTAAGCATATTTAATTTACAGTATTACAATATTACATATAAATATTACATTAACTCTCAATTGCTGTCCCAGATCTTTTTAGGACAGCCTCCAGAGGATACACAGTTTGAGTTCATTACATTACACCACATGACTTTAATTTGACATAAGCTCATGTCCAAAGCAACCCACAGTACATGCATTCAGCCTCTGCAGGAGGTTAGATGGAAGAACGAGTTGTAAGGACTGATAAATACACTACTGACCCTCAGGCTGCAAACAGAAGAAAGTATGATCACACAGCAAACAAACTAAATAAATATACAGATGTCCTCAGGTCAGTGGTCGTCTATGCGCTGTCTTTATAAAAAGGCACACAGATTTGGTGGATGTGTGCAGTGTTGAGTACAGTTCCCACACTTCGGCTAACATGTCCTTGATCTGGTTTTATGCTCTGATCAACTTTGTGTGAGTGGATGAGCCATTAACCTGCCTGAATAACCGGCCAGCGGAAAGAACAAAGACACTCATTAAACCAACCCGGCTAAACACACACATAAAATACCTGCCTGTGTGTTTTTCCTCAGGCGGACATTAAGTGTATTTTTATGAGTTAATAAAATTCCGCTAACAATCCCCACCACTTTGACTAATGGATGAGTTTAAATTGGGGCCGTCATGGTGTCATTACACATGTTGAAACATAGAGGGTGCTCTCTTACTTCTGTCTGTAATGAGGGGAGGACGAGACATCAGCAGTGGGACAAGAGTACACACCTGGCAGCCTCTTCACAAATCAATGATGTGATTTAGCTTTTTTTTTTTTTTTTTTTTTTTTTTTTTTTTAGTGTTAATTTGTAAAAACAATGAGAAGACGTACTCTGAAGAAATTGTTTAATATAGTTACAGCTTACTGTTTAGTTTTTATTTTCAAGTCAATATAGCATATATAGCAAATGGCACTGTTCTTAATTTAATTAGAGTTCTTCCTTGAACACAAGCATATGTCCAAGGTGGCAATCCCTCATAAAGGCCCATTCTCCACCCAACACATTATTGGAGGGCCCACTCCGTCTATGCGCCGCCCCACCTCAGGGGCCCTAGTGCACTGTCTATATTCATGCCCCTGTTCTCACTCCTTACTCATCAGATACCGACACTTGGTCAGTGGCCTTACACGTCCATCTATGACGCACTAGGTACCTTTATAGTGTCAGTTAGAGACTGCATGTCAGTTTACCCTTGATGCATGCACTGTGTCCTTTCAAAATAAAGTTCCGTTTAACAGGAAATTTCTGTACTTCCTTCTGCTCAATCAGGAGAGACTAATTTTTTATAGTAAAAGGACATTCATTAACATGTCCACACAAGAATAAAAATGTGGAAAGTCTTTGGCGGTTAGACCCCATGGAGATGGTATGATTTAAGGAGGGTGATGAATCCATAGTTGAATAGGGAAGGGAAGGGAAGAGGTGGTGAAGATGAGATGAGAGGAAGATGGAGAAATGCTGATGATCTGGATGAGTAGAGGAATGAGCCTTTGTTGAGCCGGTCCTGGACTCTGGATACGAAGGCTGGAGGTGAACAGAGTGGAGGAGGGCGCGACAATTCTGCCTGAAATCAGAGCAGATTTAAGATTTTGCATTGGCATCCTGATTGGCTGAGAGAGATCGTGGCATAGTTTGATTGGATGACGAGAAGACTGAACACCAATAGGTCAGCTGATTAGAGGAAGCAGTGGGAGTGGACTTATGCTGAGCTTCATTTAAGGCAACAAAAGCACATGGTTAGGTTTGGAAAAAACCGCCATGGTTGGCCTTAAATCAATATGTTTGTTGCTAACGTAACATGACATACGTCACTAGAGTTGTACTCTTCACATACTGACATACTTTTGGACTTACACAGGACATGAACAGCAGTCTCCTGGGTGAAAGTCCAGAGTTTTTATTTTGTTTTTATCTTTATATTTTTATATTTGTACGTGTATGATGGCACCTTGGGGTTGTGAGAAGGCACGTTTTTGTTCCCATGTACTCTGTATGTGAAAATAAAGTTAGACTTGATTTGATTTGACTTGTTTGTTTGCCCCATCCTCCTCCACCTCCACCCGTCCTTTACAGACTGTCTTGGAGTATCAAAATATGTTGTTGTCTCATGTGTCTCTACTGCTGCTAAAGTGTGCTTTGGTGCAGTGGTTTCTGTTGCTGAGGGCCACTGACCAAACATTGGTAGGTAATTTGACAGTCTTGCTATAGCACACTCCCATCTACTACTACTGAGCAAATATGAGGAGTTATGAAAGACTAAATTCTCTATCAGTTGCTGTTAAACATTGCAGAAGAAGAGAATACTGCCAGATGAGAGAGCACCGGTCAGACCCTTAACAACTGTGTAGGATGTGATGGAAATTGTTGTCTGCTGCTGTTTTGTCTCTCCAGTGACGAGTGACGTTGGAGTCACATCAGGGACATAAATATAGACAGTGCAGGCAGTGCAGTTGGGGCCCATGGGACGTGTGGGGGCCATGGAGAGAGTAGGCCTTCCAGCAGTGCGTTGGCCGGGGAACAGGCTCTTGTAACTCATTCAGATTGCATCCTCAGAAAAACACCCATATTCAAAGATGAGCTCATGTTAAATTAAAGAGAGTGGGTCCAGCTGTTATATAGTGAAGGCAAACCCTTTTATAAAACTACAAATAAAAAAATGTGTAATTAAATTATTAGTTTCTTATTTTATTTGGTATTTTTGTCTACACAGATTCGCACTGATGATTGCTTCATGTACGTCACGTATATACAGAGGTCCCCAACAGCTCTCCTACATGAGAGCAAGACAGATTTTGTGGTTGTTCTGTGTGTCTTTTGTCATGTTGTGTCTCTTTGTGGTCATTTTGAGTCTCTTCTTGGTCAGTACGTGTTCATTTGACATTTGACATTTTAAAGGTCAGGGGGCCTCCTGACACTTCAGGCCCTGAGGCCTGTGCCCACTAATCCCATTCAGTGATCCATCCATAGGAGTTTGGGTTCTTTTGGTGCAAGTGGGTCCAGAATTCCTAAAACCATTACAGCTCAGACAGACAATTCAGTTTTAATACATTTGTTTTAAATATGGTCTGAGGCCCATAAGCACCTTGGACTGAGCGGTGGACTGCCCTCTAAAACAGACTTGAAACAGAACAAATCCACACTAATGACTCTGAATATTAAGATTCTCATCACTTCTATCTTCCTAACTATCTGTCAGACAGCTCAAGGAAAAATATCACCTGTCTAACAACATTTTCTTTTGTTAGTTGCAAGTAAAGTGATTTTGTAGAACCACTCTGGGACTCAAACTGAGCTTATGAGTGCTCAGTGGCTAAGAAAAGTTGCTTTATGAGCAAGAAATCCTCCAAATTAAACTGTGTACAGGCTACAAGCAACTTTTACACAGGAATTTGCAGGAAAGCCCAATCCGTCTTCTTTCAGCATTGGCAGTATAAAAACAAAATCGGGGAGTGCGGCAAATAGCCGCCTGCCTACTTTTGTACAGAATGTAGCTTTTTCGGGGCAATGGGGGGCGTGAGCTAGTAACAGAATGTGCAGCTCAGCGTGTGACGTAAACGGTGACGTACCGAGGAAAGCCACGGCTGGTCAGTCCTTCGGCGATTCTCTCGTACATCAGCCCGTCCTTCACGGTTCCCGTCATCTGACGGTTAATGGCCTCCTCATTAGCGAGGGCAAGGAGGGCGCACAATTCTTTATCTCCCCAGTTGCTCATCTTCTGCTTTGCCTCTCCTTAGTGCTGCTAGATACTCATTCCTGCTATCATCTGTTTCCTGTTTTTAAGTCCACGCCAGTGGGTCGAACGTGTGACGTCATCGACAGCCCCTCCCACAAGTCATCAACAGACCCTCCCGAGGCAGAAAGCCACCTCGCTCTGTTTAGACCAAAACCGTTCCGCCAATATGACTACCCTACGAGGCCGAAAATTGGGCACCTCGGATCAACTCGCCAATCCGGCTCTGTGTGTCTAAACGCTCGCAGCTTGCCGGCAAATTGGAAAATCTGGCAGTGTAAAAGGGGCTTATAAGTTGATCCATGCTCTCCAGAGCAGCACATAAAAACAGTTTCTAATCTGACGCCCCTATTGACAGGTTAGAGTTAGATCATGGTTTATGCTGAAATAACCATTAGGTGAGGGTTGAGGAAACATTGTGAACGGAGACAGCATAGTAAAGGGTAGGCGGCCTTCTTCATAATGATAAAAATAACAACCACTTGGTAACAGTTTGGGAGTCTGGGTGGCGCTGCTCTTGTGACCTGAGGCAGATCCATGTCCAATATCAAATTCCAATGTCAAATTCAAGTTTACCATGACATCTACATCGACAGTGAAAAGCTCATCCTTAAATAAACAGAGACCATCCATACCATGACATTTATAGCCCACAGCAATGGTAACACTTAGAATGCACATAACTATAAACCCAGTGCACTATCATGTAACACTGCACACACACTATCTACAAAAGCTGATCGGTGCATTTGGGGACACCAGCTATTCAACAGCCTGACTGCCTATGAAGAGAAAAACAGGTGAGATGGTTACTGATACCGAAACTTTTGTGGCGCCTCAGGAAGTACAGCACCTGCTGTGTCCTCTCGTTCCCCTGTGAGTGTGTCTGTGATGTGTGTGCCCAAGAATTTAAAACTGCCAGCAATTTGGACAGATGAGCCGCTGATGGAGTGTAATTCCCTCCGGACTTCCTAAAGTCAACAATAATTTCTTTTGTGCTGACTGATATCGGACTCGCTGGTTCATCACCTGGAAAAGAACGTATTTTATAGACCTGCTGGAAAATTCTCAACACATCAGAACAAGGAAACGTCTCAGGAGGGATGGGTTCACCTGAGGTCAGGGCGGGGGAAAATCAACCGTCTACAACTGCCTACTGACTGCCTGGCAAATGTCCAGTTCCTTTGTAATGAAACAGATCAGCTACAGGCCAATATAGGGTTTTGTGATCGACAGATTCGGGGCAGAGACAGTGACGGAGAAAAGAAAATCAGCTGAGACTTCAGTGTGTTTGCCCCGATGCCCCAGTTTTGAATGAATGAATGAATGAATGACTTTATTTTGAGCAAAACAAAAAAGAAAAACAAAACAAAACATTAACAGACATGCTCAAAAAAGAGTGGAAGAAGTGTATCCTTATAAATCCTCCTCTCTTCTCAGTATTCATGTCTCATTTAAAAAAGGAAATTGTCAACAACTAACCCACACTTATTTACTACCATTAATACAGATACATAAACAGCAGTTTAGATATTAAATATACAAACACCATCTCAACCAGACCCAGATAAATAGCTGTGTCTCCCTTTGACTTCTCATCTAACCCATCCCATAAATCCACCCACACACTGAAATACACACAGGTGTACGTTTTTTAGGTTTAATTTTCCTCTTAACTTATATCCCCTTCCCTGTCACAAAACATTTTTATTTTAATAGATAATCTCTGTAACCTGAAGACATCTTTAAAAAGATAGTTCAGATTTCTCAAAGTGAGGTCATATTGGTTAACCATAGTCAGTGGTTAACCAACACACAGTTCGGGAAAGCAGCAGATGTGCTGACATGGAAGTTGAGCAATTAACTGCAGTGAACAGGGTCAGCAACAACATGTGTTTTAGCCTCCTAAAAAAAAATCCCATCTCAGAAAATCTGTATCAGTTTGAGTGTATTCTATAGTGAGGATATTTTCCTGGCTTTACCTTTCTGTCAGACAGCGTGTTGTGATGGTGCAGCCCAGGCATGTGTACAGGTAGCACCCGGGTGGTGCTCATGCACCTGCCCCTTTGCCCTCTGTCTAGATAAGTGCCCTTATTGCTAGACATGTTTTTTTTTCTGTTTTAAAAAAAAGTATTTTTATATTTAAGTTTCTATATTTGACCCATAGCATCAGCTCTCGTTTAAAAGTGCGTTGTATGCCCGACAACGGCAGTTGAGTCGAGCCCCTGCTCCTACAAACAAATTGAGAAGAGAATAGCATTAGGAGAATAAAACATACGTAGCCTGATTGCGGCTGAAGACAGGGCTACATTGTGGTAGATTAGTTGGTTTATTATTTTATTTATTCAGACAACAGTGAACAGACTTTATAGTTTTTTTTCACTCTACCATACACACACAGGCCTGAAATACACACACATCCACAAACAGGACTTAAACATGCATTAAATGGAGCGATGTCAGAGTGAGACAGCTGCCTGGAGCAGTTGGGGGTTCAGTGCCTTGTTTAAGGGCACCTTGGCAGCGCCCAGGAGGTCAACTGGCATATCTCCAGCTACCAGTCTACGCTCCATAGTTGGTCCTTACCGAGACTTGAGCTGGTGACCCTCCGCTCCCAAGCCAAGTCCCTATGGACTGATTTACTGCTGCACCATTTTCCATCAGAAATCACTGTCCAACACAGTCTCACTCCCAGCTCCTCAAAGACACTCGGTCAGGAGCCCAACATGTGTCAAACGTCACTTTTGGACGCCCAGGGACAGTGTGTTAATTTACACATGGATGCATTTTTATCTTTTTGTAAATAAACTTCTTTTTTTTTTTACAGGAAATGTACAGTTTCTGCTGATTAAATGTATTTTTTTTTTCCAAAATAAACTCACAATGTATGTAATTCAGAGCAGTAACACTGAGGACCCTTTAGGGGTCGCTGACCCCCTGTTGAAGACCCAGGGAATATATGCTTTCTGGCACAGAGCCCTGAAGGCCTCCACCCTCCAGGAAGCCCCTCCCATCAGGTTAATTATTCACATAACATATAGAAAACATGCAAATTCTGTCGTCACCACTTAAAACTGAAATAAACTAAATCATTTACAAATAAATATTTTTTAAACACGTCTTTCCCAAACAACAGAGCTCCTGACCTGCTGCAGTAAAATACAATATTACACAGAAATATATTATTTTAAATCATGTGACTGTTACCTCATCTGACTGCGCCCTGGCTCAGATTGTAGGTATTTAACAGCTGACAGCAGTTTGCTGCTGTTTGGATCGGGGGAGCCCGGGAACACAGGCAGAGGTGAGTGAACAGTTATTTATTTATAGCTATTTAAACGTCAGTCAAACACACGCATGGTTAGAGTGAGACAGCAGTGTGCGCCATGATGATCTGACACTGTTTGGATCATTAATGAGTGATCAGGAACTTTTCATTTAGTTTCTGTGAGGTCGCATTTATGAGCAGGCCCTCACTCCTCAGCCCCAGAAATTTAGTTTAAAAAGTTTACAATTTTAACGCATATTTACATGCAAGTGTTTATTAATATGTACTGTCCCTGATTATTTTCAAAAATAAATAAATCTCGATCTCAGTTATAGAGGAGGAATCGCCAGGTTAATAATCATGATGAATTAGTGTTTGATCAGCACCGGCTGCCTGACGTCTAAATAATAAAGCAACAATATTTGTATTCTACAACATCCTAGTGCCGATTTTCAACCAGTGGTTAAAGCTTTAATGCCAGCTGTGCAGAATAAATCTCGGTCTGCCTACTGAATGCATTTCCTTTACACTGCTGACTCCTTACAGCCATGTACAGGCAGCAGGCATTGAGCAGGAGTGATGTTGCGCACTGTCGGGCCACAGTTACGCACCGCAGATCCGCTCGTTAGGCGAAATGTTGGGCAACCAGCCTGTAACCTCGTGCTTGTGTGCACATCAAACCTTTTGATTATTCCACACAGTTACAATTACAAAACAGGTAGATGTGAAACTGTAATGAGCAGTGCCGAACCTAGCACACCCAGCGCCCTACACAAGGGCCCCCTCCCCCCCAAACAAGAGCAAGAGGTAATAGGAAATCAACATGGATAAATAACTTGGCTAACAAACAGAAATAATAAATAAACAAATGAAAACAAAATGTGTGAATTTGTAGATTTTGTCTTTTATTTTATTTTTTAATTAATTACTTTTTTGTTGGAGCCCTCTGCCCACATGGCTCGCTCTGACTGTGATGATCACACACTGATGAACACATCAAGATGAACTGACAGGAGTGATGTTATAAGTGGACGTATAGACACTAATCTAACACACTCCCCTCGCCTGGAAAGTGGATGAGATTAGGTGGCTGCAGCAGGAGGTGAGGGTGAAGTCGAACAGTTTCCAGCAGCCATCAGTCTGTACAGGAAGTCACTGAAACACTCACATTCTGTTGGATCTGATACTGATTATTAACAGTGTTATCAGACTCATATATCAGTGTATTCTCTGTCTCCAGTTGTTTTAATTATGACACGGTATCCTATTAATATGCTTTACAGACAATCTGAAGTTTATGTTCATGGTTCAGCCTCCATTTGACATGAATTCAAATGTAAATCAGCATCGTATCAGTTTGCTGCCGCAGAGCAGACCTGTCCCCGCAACTACACACGCTCAATAAAATTGTGTCTGACTATAGGGTTAATGTTTTCAGAGGAAAAAATACAAGACAACAGCTTTCATTAAAGATTAGTCAGATATAGTCAGGGCTTCACATTTGTGACCACTGACCACAAGTCTCTGTGACGCTAAATACTACAATCATTAAAACAGTCCAATATTAATATACAATAGACTCCATATAGTTTATCATGAATGTATGTAGTGACTTTCAGACAACACCATCAGCCACACAACATGTTTTCTGTTATCAGAATGAACCTTCACATCAGAAAAATAAAATTTAAATCTCTGAAATTCAACAACAATGAAAAGTTTATCTAAAACATCATCTTGTTGAGTCAACATCTAAACCAATCAGCTGTCAGATCAGGTGAGAGCCAGGCATTTCCCATCATGCCCTGGGTCTTGCAGATGGTGGAGAGCAAGTGCAGCGCCTGGCTTTAAAAACTGCGGTCGCCTTGCTCTCACGAGATTATCGTTGACCACTTTTTGTTTCACGTCAGAGCAAGTCGGGGACACATATCTAACTGGTATGCACTGTGCGGCGACCGCAGGTGATCAAACCTGTGCAGGCCTGATACTGAACCTCAGATTGCTCTCGATGGCTGTTCCAGTGTGTTAAAAACAGAGCAGCAGGTGGCACCTTGTACGATAGCCTCGGCCACCAGTGTGTGTGTGTGTGTGAATGGGTGAATGTGACTCATCATCTAAAAAGCGCTTTGAGTGGTCGGAGGATAACAAAGTCATTAGACAAGTGCGGGTCTATTTGCCATTTGCCATTAAGGCTCGGTGTGGGACGCTCAGTTTTCACAGCTGAATATTTAATTATGATAATAATTGATAGGGATGAATGGGCGTCCATGTCTTGGTTCTTCTTTCATAGTTCTTCTACAAACATTTAGCCAAATCCATTAGTAAATAAATTATTAAAAATATTGTGTATTACAGCCCTTTTTAAATGAATGTAGTTTTAATATGCTTTGCATTTACTGTAGTTAAAAAGTGTGCTTAAATTTTTGTTTAAGACAGAAGGGCCTTCATCATTTTTGCGTACACATGGTCTGAGGCAGTTCTGAATTTGTTAGCAAATTAGAGTATTAGAGTAATTAAGCTAAGAAAATGTTGTTGTGCGTAAAATGTTCATACACACGATTTAGGCACAGATTTGTACACATGCACTGTTTGTAAATGAGGCTCATTGAATTATGCTGTGCTCACATGCAGAGGTGGGTAGAGTAGCCAAAAATTGTACTCAAGTAAGAGTATTGTTACTTAAGAATAATATGACTCAAGTAAGAGTAAAAAGTAGTAGTAACTTCTGATTTCTTGTTTTAATAATCAGGGCATGAATTTAATCAAATAGACATAAATATAAAATAGCAATGTGCAGATTCAGATGCTGCCAAACAATACCTCTATAACTAAAACAATAGTAAATGATTTTTTTTTTTTTTTTTTTTTTTTTTTTACAAAATTGCATAAATTAAAGCAAATTCAGCCACAAGAAACAGTAATAAATCCTTTGTTACCAATTTAGTAGTTTCAAAACATACCCTCTTTTCAACACATTCTCTTCTGTCAGACTGTCATTCTTTTTCATAACAACATTTTTGAAACCAGTGCCTTATAAACAGCACTTGAGCACTGTGTTTGAACTCCTCAAACATTATTTGGAATGAGGTTTAAAAATCAGTACGTGAGTTGACTATGTACGTTTGTTATGCTGAATGAAAATTAGTGGAACAGATAACAATTTAGTCATTTCAAAACATTCACGTCTCAAGTTTGAAGTGGAGTTCTTGTAGGCTGAAATGTCGACATGTTCAATTCAATTCAAAGTGTTTATTGTCATGTAAATGTAAATTTCCCCACTGTGGGACTAATAAAGGACTATCTTATCTCATATGTACAGTGAGGAAACACGTTTCCCTGTACAATGAAATTCTTCCTTTGCTGACTGCAATGAATGCCAGAAAAAAAGATATAACTAAATCTACACTCAATTTAAATAGATAAAAAGTAAACAATACAGATGAAAAAATATAAAAGGAATATATAAACAAGGGAAACATATGTATATGTACAAAAGATAAAGATAAATCAAGGCAGCAAGAAATTGTAGTGCAACAAATTGTATGTGCAAAAGTCATGTGCAGACTGGATGTGTAACACGGTCTGAGGTAGTGATGGTAGTTATGACTCCTGTCGGCGGTTTAGGAGTCTGATGGCAGTGGGAAAGAAGTTTTTCAGTCTACACCTGCATTCAGGAGTGGTGCGAGCAAACACGTCTGCCATGGAGGGCGCCATGTTACTACTTTGGGTAGACACAGATGACAGTGCATGATATAGCTGTTGTTTTTGTTGCCGTCTACTCTGTTTCTTATGTGTGCGCTCCCGCATAGTCACTTTGCTTCTGTGCGAGGCCGCGAAGAGTTCGTGTACGGTCATGTGACTGCCTGGCTCCGTTTGATTGGTGAAATGGAGTCAAACGTCACTAGTGGCTACGTTTGATTGGTCAAACACAGTCATGTGACAGAGCCTGTGGCGGAAGTCTCACTGATAAACAAACAGATCGTGCACTGATTCACCGATGAATAAAAATCAAAGTAACGAGCGGAAAGCAGCCCAATGTAACGGAGTAAAAGTAGTGTTCCTTCTTCACAAATATACTCAAGTAAAAGTAAAAAGTATGTTGCATTAAAACTACTCTTACAAGTAGAATTTATCCAAAAAGTTACTTAAGTAAATGTAATGGAGTACATGTAACGCGTTACCACCCACCTCTGCTCACATGACATCAGGTTTTCCACATGTATGAAGTGACTCACCTGTGTGCTTTATCACATATTGTGTCCACAGATCGGCTCTGATCTTCCTTCACGAGCGTCAAGCTGCCGAGATGCTTGTAAGATTTGGCAAAAACAGGACTCTCATTTTCCTTCTTTGCATCGCTGCCATCGGGGTGTTCTCCAGATCTTCGTGGAATTTATCTGTATATTCTTTTGGACTTCAGAGCTCAAGTCTTTGCGCCTGTCAGAAATGTTTACTAGAGGATGATCCGTGGTTTCGGGAACTTATCAATTCATCTCCTCAGCCCTTTCTGTCAAAAACATACGCAACCTCAGAAGATGATTTCAACTGGTGGAAGGTAAGTGTCAACGTATCTGTAAAGACGGAAGTATTCTGCTTCTGTTTCACTGTTAATTGTTTCAGAAACTCTGATTCTGCATGAAAATCAGCAACTTTGTGGAGTTCTCTGCACAGTTTTTTACGATCTATTTCATGTCAAAGGTGTTCTCTGTCAAGTTTAAAAGCACTTTCCAAAATAATGTTTAAAACACTCAGGTTCGTTTTGGCTTAATTTGCAACGTAGTATGAATATAATTTCCACTTGTTATAATAACTGCAAGTCCTTTTAACATTTAATCAACAGCAGTAATAGTATTTCTGTGTGGGGAGAATTACATGATGTAATTTTGAATAGCAGCAATTTTAATTAAAAATATCTACAATTCATTTCTAACTATTTTAAATTAATTCATAAACAATTAATTTTTTATTAGTGGAAATGTTCTTTGTAGATGTCTGTAACTTAATTACAACTAGTCAAGTTTTACTATTGACTTCTACTACTTCTACTTCTACTCTAAATACCAAACCTGTTGCACATGAAAACTGGTATGTGGTTCAGTTTTGAACTGATACTGGAGTAACGCTCTTTGCCTGTTATGTGTGTTAGAGTTTACAGGGGGAAAAACGCAACTTCACTTTCTACAAAACAACAGTGGACAACCTGTTTAAGATCTTCCCACCTGTTCCAGACGTTGTAGAGTTCAGCCCTGACCGCTGCAGGACTTGTGCTGTGGTGGGGAACTCTGGTAATCTGAAGAGATCACACTATGGACCTCTCATAGATATGCATGATATCGTAATAAGGTAAGTCATTACTGCCATCTTTGAAAAATCTAATTTGACCATTGATGTTGACACAAAGACAAATTCTGAACTTTTTTTTCCCTGCGAGTTTAACAGAAAGTTAGTATACAGTAGAGTGTGAGCAACACTCAGGATTTCCATGTAATGTGAACACCAGTCACCACATCACTGTTCTTCAACTACATGATATTAAATAAGTGTTCCCCTGTATCTTTCAGAATGAACCGTGGCCGTACGAAAGGCTTTGAAGCAGATGTTGGGACCAAAACAACTCATCATGTCTTGTATCCGGAGAGTGCTAAAAATTTGGATGACACCACTCATCTTGTGCTGTTTCCATTCAAGATGAGCGATTTCCTGTGGCTCCTCAAGAAATTCGATTCAGGGTGGGTGTGTAATTTGTATAACCGTAACTGAATGAGAAGCACAGGTAGGCAAAAATAATTGCACTAAATGGATATGTTTTTGTGAATTCTCCAAATTTATATTACTGTTAGTGTCTTGGTAGCACTAACATTTGATACTGATTACATGTTTGGAAATATAAACCCTAGGCTTTATGTAGAATCTGAAATAACAACAGAAGAAAACTGCTACGTTGTATTTAGGCAAAGATGCATTAAAATGAAATCAATGGGAAATTAACCTGCCCATATCCATGCTGATATCCATTGTGCAAGGACCGTTGATAAGACCAGGATGGATCTTAGATCAGACACCATCAGAAGATGGCTGACGTTACACAAGTGAGCTATGACGTCAAAACAGTCCATTCAGTCTCTATGGAATGTTCTTTTTCCTCTGAGTCAACAGTGATGTGAATGATGAAGTGTCTCCTTTGCCCCACCCGACCTTATTGACTTTAGCTCCACTAGGGCTCCACCTACGGTCCAAAATGATTGGCTGTTTGTTATATTATTTTGACTTAAAGAGAGACACACAGGACAACAATGTCATTGTCATCAAGTGCAATGCAATACTATCCTCAAGTGTCCTAACGTGAGTATGACTGTACATGTCAGTGGACCACTGTGTCACTTGAAATGGCCTCAATGTCAAATTGACATTGAAAGTAACATAAGAACAAGGTTGAGCAAACATTTATGTCTGGTTATATTGGTGTCATGTATTGTTTATTACAAAATAATACTTGGTAATCAGTTTAATTTCCCATTAAATTTATCAAATATGTTCTTCCCTACAGGAACAACAATACTGCGACTCCAAAGAGGATAGCTAGCAAGGATTTGGTGAGTATTTTGGATGATTTTGCCCAAAACTGACATATGATAAGTCACCCAATATTGCATTATAATGTACCGTGCATTGACTGCAGAGGGAAATGGTTTATGAATATAAAGGCTAAGTCTTATTCATAACAGGTGATGATCCTCAATCCAGCTTTCATGAGATACGTCCATGAAACTTGGCTGGGAAAGAAGGGCAGGTATCCATCCACTGGCTTTCTGACTTTGGCTCTCAGCCTGCAGATTTGTGACGAGGTGGGTTCAATTACACATTATGCTAAATTTCATGCTGTTTCACTGATTGACATTCGGTAGAAAAACGCACCTATAAACAATGATGTCCCAGCAATGGTAAGGAAGATGAAGACCACTGGGCAATAGATAAATAAATGGAGTGTCCAGGACGGTGTTTTTCTATAGGCTGATACGATAGTCAAGTTAGCAAGATGGTCTTCACAAATGAACACCACTTTTCTAATTTTGGAAGCGTAAATGCAAACGACTGAGGAAAAAGCTAATGTTAGGCGTCATGTGACCCACACCACAGTTGCATGACGTGACATTGCAGCCACAATAAGGCTGTAAAGTTGTTTGGCTTTTTCTGTAGTCTCATTTAGCAACTTGTTAGCAACTGCCTTTTTAAGACACCTAAAAGCTTCAAATTCACGAGGTAGTTATTAACTGATGTATTCAATGTTGTAGACATAAGTAGACCTTTTTTTCTTTCCAGCATTTAACCAAGAACTCACTGAATTTGAGATGAAACACTAACTCATTTCTACATTTTAGTTCCAGAATGTATTATTTTGATGCACTGGATCATCAAAATAATCTGAATATTTTTATGAGAAAAGAAATGTGCCTATTTCAATAGCAGTAGTTTAGCATTTTGGGAGCCTGTTAGCTTAGCCTGTTAGCTTAGATTAACACAAAGACTGTGGTTAAACAGCGAGCCTGGTTCTGTCTAAAGGTAATAGGATTTGCCTCCCTGTGCTTACAGGACACCTTTTAACATGTTTCTTGTTTTTAAAAAATGTTTAAAATGACAATTTGCCACATTTTCCCTGTTTGTTGTCTTAATACTACGCTAAGCTAACTGCTTCCTGGCTCCATCTTCATTTTACCATGTATTTTTACCAAAATACAGAAGTATTTACTTAAGGTCGAGGACAACAAATATGCTCAAAGGCTAATTAGTAGGCACTCTGGAGTGTAGCACCATAATGCTAAAGTACACAATGAGATATAACGTAGAATGTACAGAACTTAAATAAATGTATGAATAAATAAAAATAAAATTAATACAAAAAAGTTTAGTGGGATCAATACTTTGAGTTAAATTCAGCTGGGATTCATAGTATAATTTTTGTTTTCCCAGGTCAGTGTTTTTGGGTTTGGAGCAGACAGCGATGGAAACTGGGACCATTACTACGAAGTTCTCAGACAGAAAAAGCTGAGAACTGGACCTCACGCAGGAATGCACGAATATGAAATTATACAGCAGCTACAGGATAAGAAGAAAATCGTCTTTTTTAAAGGATTTTAAAGGTAATTTTTGTTACTCAATTTCTCTATCTGTGTCAGTTACATTATATAATACATAAATATTCATCAAAACATTTATTAATTATTTTCTAATGGCTCATGAGATCAGAGCTAAATGCCAGTAAATAGTCTGCTCCTACTTGACAACCTGGGAATGAGAACGTGGTGCAAAATCAATGTGCCAACCAAATCCATACACACTAAAGCGCTTCAGAGGGTGTCGTGTGGGTCTAAAATTGTCTAAGTTTACAAACAAAAACATGATTTTGATCCACATAAGTCTTGTGGTTCAACCCTGACTGCATTTAAAAATGCATTTATTATTCAATAATGCTACAGAGTAGACATGTTACAAAAAAGACTAAAGCAGCAGGTCCAACTCAAATGACTACGTCTTCTTTCGTCAGGACAAAGTCTGCCTAGCTGCTCCTTTCCACATGGAAAAATCAAGCTTACCTCTGCAGTCCTGAGGAACTTTGAAGGATCTCCACTGAGGAAAGATGGCAGGCCACACAGAATGACGGACATTTTCTTTTGTCATTGTATTGTTTTGTTACTGTTCTGTTAGTGCCACTATAACTGCTGCAGCTACTAATGCTGATCACACAGCTGCTACGTGTTGGCATCAGTAGTTGTGTAAGTTGAAATTTTACAGTCACCATTGACATTGCACTAAAATGTTCTTCAGTAAAGCAAATCACTCCTCTCAAATGAAATCATGAAGTTGAAACACGTGCTTCATCATTGAGCGTGCTTGGGACATTTTTCAGCTCTGGAAACCAGCCAGTCCTGGAGCCCTGCAGAGCTGCAGTAATCCAGACAAATGCTGTTCCAGGCCAGGAAAAAAGAGTCTGTCTCAAGTCAGCTGAATTGATTCAAATGAATTTGGCTTCAATCTACAAGAAATAAAAAAAGAAAACTGAAGACAAACTATTTCAGCTCAGTCCACGCAGAAAGGTGAGCTGCCTCCCAGCCTTTGCAAATGATGGCACTTTGTCTGGCTCATCTCAGCCAAACCACAGTGCTCCTTCACAACAGCAGATGGCTGATCAGCTTTGTTGCTATTAAGTGAGATTAAAAGTTTGTTGTTTACAATATTTATACCAAATTTTAAAGAAGTTATTTATGTTTATAATGTTGTCGATTAAAGGCCATTGAAGGAGACAGCCGTGACTGAGACTGCTGGATCGATTTTACGCACTGTGGTGTTTTCATAGTCTGTTGCTGTAAAAAGAGAGAGATGGGCTCAGGACTCGCCATCGGCAGATACCTATCTAAGAGCCAAGAAAAAGGGGGGTGGTTGATGGGGACATCGCTACCATTAGATGTCGGGCATCACGGGAGTTTGGTGTTGGTTGCTGTTTGACACGCTGTCTGTACTGTTTGTTCTGTAAATATTAAAATAAATAAATAAAGACTTTCTATAGATGATTGCTTGAGTGACATATTCAGATTTAAGACAAGGGTACATGAAGGCAAATGTTTCTAATCTGTACTTGAGTCCAGACTTGCAAACTCTTTAGGGTCAGACAGGTGACGGGGCAGATGGGTTTATTGATGTAATTATTTACATACTTTTTACACCCATGCATTATGTAAATACACTGAAGAGCTGTGTCACTGTAGATTGTTGTTCATTTGACCAACAACCATAAACCTCATGCAAACTAACCCCTGACCCAAATTAAGGATCAGAGCTGCAGTTCCCTTTTAAGGCCAAGATGTGCCAAACCAACATTAAACAACTAGCAGTGTCAAAGGCCGACTGTTGTGTCACCTCACGTCATCTGTGTCTCGGCCAGAAAGCTGCACTTGAACACACCACAAACACTACAACCAGTGACCAACTAACCCTTGTGTTCTGCCCCTGTGTGGGAGGAAATAACTCTCCACACTAGCAGGCGGCAATAGACTGTATGCATCATTCAAACCGGAAACCAGAAGACTAATAGGATAGATTCAAGATGCTAGTTAGCCAGTTAGCACATGAACAACACAACCTGACTGTCACATTCCCCCATAGGTGAATGGGTGTTTAACCTATGCTGTGTTTCACCTGCAAAACAACACATGGCAGCAAACAGAGGGCCAGAGGAGCGGCACCTCAGGGTTTATATACCCCTGATGGTCTGACTGGCTACTGGTCCCCAGCCAGTGGCACAAGAGAGGGGAGGAGGAGCTAGAGTTGAAGCCTGAAGAGCAACACAATAGGTTAATCACCCATTCACCCATGGGGGAATGTAACACTGATGTTGGAAGAACAAATGATATTTATGTCTTGTGCTAGCAAACAATAACACAAATATTTAGAAACTATTTTTGCTAAAACGCTCTTTTGGGAACCTGTGGTTAAAAGTATTAAAATGGCATAATTAATGATAATGAAAAACTGATTGTTAATTATATAAGATAGTATTATTTCAATTTTTTTTAACTTGCCACATGGGGCATAGTGTCTGAAAAAGGAAAATGACAGCCAATTAATTCAGTCTCATAAAATATAGAAGAGGAGGAAGCATAATTCAAAAGTGCTTATTTACACAAATCTAAAATCTAAATAAACCTTATACTAAGACACAAAGTGTGTGGTGAATGTGGGTGTGTGAGAGACACAATACAGAATGACCAACAACAGTGATAACTACAAATAATCTTACATTTCAAGAGCGAATATAACTCAAGACTCTCAAAACTGTCAGTCTGGATCTTCTCATTTTTATTGAAAATGATTGACAGCAGCATGTTGGCCACTGGGATAATAGAATATGTATTCATTTCAATAGTAGCTGCAATTTGAGATTTAAGATAAGACTCTTGAATTAGTGATCAATACCACTGTGGTGCAATACTAGAATTTTCGTGGAGAACAGAGGTGCATCTCACATCTTAAATGCCTATGTTGGAAGTTATCTTCAAGCTCCTCCAGCTGGACAACAAAGCAGGATGGCAGATCTTGAGCGCTGTGCTGTGAAGCTGAGGATGACAAAACATGTAAAGAAAATCTAATCCATTAACCATACAGTTAAAAAAGTATTAATGTTTGTGTTTTGTTAAACCTGTGTAAGAGAAGTGGATAGACATAAAGAAAACACTTTCAATTCATATCTCACACTTAACGTTTCTTTGTTAACCCATCAAACACTACTTAAGTTTCAAAGCACCAGCAAAAGCAGTGACCCTGACAGCCTAGTGGAAACTCCTCAACCAAGAGCCACTTAACTTTAACTGTGAGATCAAAAAGGCATTACACATCTCAAAAATCATTAATAGCACCTTGGTCTTATTCTCTGACTTTGTGCACAAGTAGTACAGCATTGGGTGTAATCACCTCACTTCAATCTTCTGTTAGAACTAAATATTACACCTGTCTGATGCTGTCTTTTTTTTTTTAACATTATACTCAATAAATATAACTTTTTTTTTTTTTTAACAAAATTCTCTCCAAAAAATTCAGCATAATATCCCAATCAGACAAAACATTGTCCTTACCCTTAAATAGGAACAGGATTTATCCATCACTCCCATATGCAGCTCATTTAATACAATCCACAGAGTCTACCTCACTGGGCGCAGGATGTTCCAAATGGGATTGGTGCAACTGGAAATTTGCTCACACTGTACACAAAACACTCCTTAAACCTATGCCATGCCACCTGTCACTGCTATAAAACAATTCGGACAGATATCACTACCACAATATGTCCTGTCCTGAACTGCCCCCACTGTCTCACTCACCCTGCCTGCAGGGAGATATATCAATAATTAACCTGCACATGAACCAGTCTCAAACTCAGTGTAGATTCATTTGGAATGACGTGTGACAGTGTTTTGTGGTGTCATTGCATCTTGCCGGTAAATGGGCTAAAATTTGCGCATACACGTGGGTGTTGTATTTCCATCAATGCCAATCAGAGCTGGAGCTGATAAATACCCGTGACTGCTGCAGAGTTACTTGACCTGGGAGTGCATGTCCATTGTAAAATTTCCCATTAAATACAGAAGCCAGATGTTAATGGGTGTTCATGGGTGTTTGCACAGTGGGAAAGGGGTCATCGACGGAATCTTACTGTCACTCAGGTTAGTGCTGACAGCAACTGTTGTGAAAAGCTTGGTTTCTGGTCAATTAGGAGCACTTAGTACTGTATTTCACCAACAGTTTCTCACTCTGACCTCGTCACATTTCGACGTTTGGTCATGGACTTTTCACGTCAAGATATTATGTGCAAGGTACCCTGGGTGCACATGCATTGTCTTTTTTCAAAATACACTCTTGTTTTCACAGGAAATGTACAGTTTGCATACAGTCTCTTTCAAAATAAAAGCACTACCTCAGTACAAGTTTTTCTTTCAACATCAAATGCACATGGTTACGTTTTGCCAACACATGCACATGGTTGGGTTTACAAAAGATCTTTTCACCCTGTTAATTTATGTAGTTGTCCAGCGCAATTTCCCCCGACGCCAACAGGTGGCGCTACACAATGATGTCGACCAGCCACTTACCATGCCGACATGACAGGACAGCTTTTTTTGTCAGTGTCTGATGCCAGACGTCACCGCCCAAACGCTGGTATTTGAGGTCTACGGAGTTGGACCTGGTTGATTTTACTTTCCTGTAACCAGATGTGTTTAAATTCTTTTTAATAAATGAGACTTAAAAATGTAAATTACATTTGACTGAATTTGTAATTTGTTATCATAGAAATAATTTACATTTTATTTACGTGGTTGTTATAGATTAGTCTTCTCAACGGTATATAATGCAGTTACAATGGGATCCATCCTGAGCCGCCATGAAGCTGTCATGAAGCTTTACAAGCTTATTCTCTGCTACAGTTAACTACTGTAGTTAGGCTAAGGTGATTTAGGATCGACCACGTTTGGCCAAGCAGGTAGCAAACAAGTATTGGGAAGTAATTTCATATTTTGTAACACAGGTTAACATCCTCAATTTGGGGCTTGGAAAATAAGCTTAGCGTGGTTCTCTTTATGTGAGCCTCACAACACATTAGCTTAGTTTGTTGTGGCTTCAGAACATACTGTTGTTTCTTATGCTTGCTTGGTAATAGTATTTGAACATTGCAGGATCTGATACAAATTCAAAAGGGGTGTTTGTGTGTGTGTGTGTGTGTTATTGTTGCTGGATCACAGCGCCACCTATAACCTTTCTGTTAATAAGCCTGAGAACAGTGCAGTTCTGTGTACCTCTGTACTTCAGGGGTTTGTAAACTATATTTAGGACTGGAATTGCATTGATCATCTCGGATGTTATATGACAAACGACAACATATTCTGTGAATCCATGAAAAATAGTATAACTTGATACGCTAATATAGGTCACCAGTCTGTGTAAGGCTGAACCCTGAGTGCTGCTGAGACATCTATTTGGATTTTTTTTTTTAAATAGTAAAACCACAATGTGAAATACAGGCTAAAAATACTACTTGGTTGACTTTGTTGAGTCTGTCTGCATAAATGTTTAACTTTTTTATTGTTTTATTACTCTGTGAAGCGATTGGAACTACGTCTGTGTGAGACTGTACTTTAAACTTCAGCTTGAGTCATTGGTTATGGTTAGCACCTGGCATTGATTTGTTTGCTTGGACCAAACCAAAACCCGCCGTCTCATTACTAATGAAACAGTTCAGGTCAGATGGACAATAAATAGTTAGGTTGCAGATTACTGTTAACAAAAGAGAGGAGTGATTACAGCCTGAGGCAGTGTGGCATGATTTGTTGAGACAGTGGAGAAGCATATTTTTATCATGTAACCACAAATCAGTTCTGAAGTGTTAAGGTACAAAGTTAAGATAAGGTAAGGTGTCTGTTTACATGGAAATGTATCTTGCATCCACATTACTGTCTCTCGGCATTCACACATATACATACACACATACACAACAAACATCCTGCGTTCTTGAATCATCAGGTCCGTGTGATGTTGTTGCATCTCATCTGTTTATTAAAATAATTTGTGGTGAATAGCAGCTGGGGCACAATGGTTAATTAGGTGACATCAGGAATACAAGATGCTACACCGGGACCTCTGAGGAGTCAGGGGAGGAGTGCCTGAAACCACACACACACACACACACACACACACTGTAAATACCAGTCACTCCCAGATTACTGTTCACGTCTCAGAGCTCTTTCAGGCACAGGATTTTGATGCCAGCAAAATGTGTGTGAGCATGTGTGTATGTGTGTACTAAGGGTTGGAAACACACCTGACGCTCTCCTCAGAAAAACAGCTGCTGATAGCGTCGATGTGCTTCTGCAAAGTGGAGCCAGGTTCAGTCTGAGTCTCTTGCAGTTTCTTAAGCCCCCCACTGGTCACAAACAGACAGCAAGCCTCTCTGTCATGAGGCAGCACCTTTGAAGAGAGGGAAGATAAGAGTGTAGAGCACAGGTATAAAATTTTAATCAAAAAAACGTGAAAAACTGACATTACTTTTGATTTTTTACAATGAAGGTATGTTTTACTGCAGGCATGTTGTACTCAGTTTTAGTTAAATGTACCTGAGTGGGTCGTCCACTGATCAGAAGATCAGCGGTTTGAGCTTGGCTCCTCCAGTCTGCATGTTGAAGCATCCCCAACTTGCTCCCGATGGCTGTTCCATTGGTGTGTGGGAAAAAAAAAACGGAGTAGCAGGTGGCACCGTGTACGTGAATGTGTGTGTGTGAATGTGACTCATCGTGTAAAAAGCACTTTGAGTGGTCAGATGACTAGAAAGGCGCATTTTCCAGTGTTTGGAATAACTAGGTTCATACTGTGTATGCACTTCCAGCTGCTCATTGTCAGACATCCAGGCTTGAAAGTGCATGATCACAAAACTCTTTTATCCTCCAATATTTGCTGTTTGCCTGCACGGAGCTTTTAACGTTTGTTTGATGTATTTTTTCCTTAACAGTTGGTTTCATTGTTATTGCCAAGCCGTGCCTATAATTTGCTTCAAAGAAAATGCCCTTGGGCCACAATCAGGACCTTTGCAATTGAACCGAACATTCTCATAATGCTTTGGGGATTTATAATTGCCCTCTCTGTCATCTGCACCTATGCCTCCATAAAGTGATTTAAATACTCAAGCCACAATCCAAATGAATGTACTGATCGAGTTACTGCCAGAATCATTACCTCTGCTCATCATGTTATTATTACTGCAGTAGAGATGGGGTCAAATCCTCAGAAGTTCACACTCTTATCTGTACCCATACTGGCAGTTGACTGACTGTAACATTAGCCCCCTTTACACTGCCTGTTCAAGACGGGAATATCGTGCCGTTATGCCACCTCACTGTTCTGTGTTGAGCCCCATCTCACCCCCAAGTCTTCGAAATCCGGTGCTTGGGCAGTGACTTGCAGCATCAGAAACTAAGGAGAAAAGTCGTCCTTTAACGTCAGCATGATACGTGGCTTGTTGCCGTTATAGTTTAAAGATGCCCGGCGGCATTGAGGAAAAGGTGGTGGTACAAGAACGAAAGTTAAGGCGACAAAAGTCCAAGTGGGGTGGATGGGAGGGGTGCTGGATAGGTCCAACGAACATCGACCTTTTCCAGAGAGAGGGATGTTTGGGATTCTAAAGCCAAACCCTGTTCTTTTTTCCCAAACCTAACCACGTGTGTTTGTTGTTGAAGGAAAAAAAATGGCTGTTTGTGGTGTTGTACCGAAGTAGTGCTTTTATTTTGAAAGAGACTGTATGTAAACGGTAAAATTCCTGTGAAAACAGAAGTGTATTTTGAAATCAGACAATGCATGTAACGGGTATAATTTGAGACAGTGTCCCAGAACGTCAAATACCAACACACCCAGAGTACCTTGCATGTTGCATGTGGACGTGGAAAGTTCATGATCAAACATCAATATGTGACGAGGTGTGGTGGCAAAAATGTTTTTTGTCAGATCAATGAACAACTTAAAGAAAAGTCTTCACATGTCAGCTGTCTTTCTTGAGTTTAATAAGCATTCAAAGGGACTCACACACAGATACAACTGCATGAACAGTTAGTCAGTAAGTGAGTGGAGATGTCCTTCACTCTGCCAGTCTTATAGTTTTCTCTAAACAAACACCTGTAGACAAAATATATGGCACCCAGGTGGTGTTGCCACTAACGAACCAAAACGGTTTGCATGGTTTACGAGGACGAACATAACAGTTTGCATGGTTTACGAGGACTCCCTTAGTTTCACGTGACCTTTGACCACACCACTGTCATGTTGTTGTTAAAGTCATAAATTGCATACCATACACACTCACCCTCGTAAAAACAAAGTTTATACAACATGTAACCCACACTATAGGTCAAACATCAGTATATATCAGACTTTTCCATCACAGAGGTCGGAGTGAGAATGTGTTGGCATATAAGGTGGAACTGGGGGCGAGTGTTGTCTCACCTCTGAGCCAGGTGCAGAGGTAGTAACAGCACCGAAACTATGTCTGTATAAACAGTACAGCCGGCAGGACGGGATCATGGGTGGCAGGGGTGTGTCGTTTTGATGAGGTGTTACACCTGCTAAACCACTGCAGGAGGTTTAAAAAGCAGCTGATAGCAGTTAGCAGCTAACTCAATGAAGAACAGCGTCTAGAAAAGCGTGCAACATGGGAAAACGGTGAAGCCCAGGAGCTCCTAACCCTCACAGATATGCAGATTCCTAGTGGTGCGTGACTTAGGATGACACAAGATGAAATAAAGGAAGAAAAGCTGTACAGAGGGGAAGTTATTCAGACTTAGAGTAAGTCAGTGTGTAATACGTCCATTAAGGGCTGTTTATTTCAAGATGCTGGATCTCAGTTGGCTTTAAAGGCCTTAATGACCGGGTATTATGGGATATTAGTCTTTATGAAGCAGACTAAGCCTGTGATTATTGGCAATTATAACAATATAATGACAGCCATGGACTGAATACAAAACACTACTTACTAAACCAGTCGTGCTGGTAATATGCTGTATAAGTCATTCACTAATGGACTGTACTGTACTGTGTTTAGGTGACAGAAAATAATGTCACAGAATTATAGTGTGTGTCTTGACATCAGTGTTGGTCTGGGTCTGGGATGTCTGTCCTGGTCATTCATACACAGGCTGCCAGTCTAATAGTGGGCTAAAAAGTCATCTTGACATCAAGTTATTTTCTTGGTCTTAGTCATCAGCAGTCACATCAGCAGTTTTAGCATTTATAATAGAGCTGGGAGTTGTTTTGCCCACGTTATTTATGTTTTACAAGCAAAAATACAGCAGCTAATGTAGGTGTGGTAACATATGCTCAATGGCTGTACCTGAAGATGACCTTTTCTCGGTTCCATCCTTCTCTGTCACCGCTCATTTTAAATGTCAGTACTGTCGATCTCACAGCACAGCTGTTGTCTCCAACTGTATTTTATGTTTACTTTGTCTGATGATCGTAAAACAAAGATTTTATCAGCAGTTCAGTATTGACTTCTGGGTTGTGACCAACTTTCACACCTGACAATGACGATGGCCAGGAGCGTTTAGAGTGTGTGTGTATTGGGGGGAAAAATACTCAAAATGGCCTGTATGTGTTATGAAGGGTGAAACCATTTGGCACACAAATGCACAGTACCTTCACTGAGTACCTGCTACATGCATTCGTGCATTCAGAACTTTCACCCCCCAATTATGTCCGACGTGAAACCAAAAGTCAAGTAAATTATTTTAAAGATGACATAGTGTACAGCTGTGTGTAGCATGCTAGTAATGTATGTCACATGACGTCAGTAACACCAGTAGTTATTTGAAGCCAAACCATGATGGGTTTTTTTTCTAAACCATGTGCTTTTGTCGCCTAAACCTAAGAAAGTAAACCTAAAAATTAAGTTTTTCACCTACGTTACAAATGTATTGCTGCTCTGCATGTCTGAATGTAATGCTTAGCTGTGTGTTGGTGCTCTGTGTTGCTTGCACGTCTGTTTGTGCTAACATGCTGTTTGTGGTTGTTGTGTAATTGTATTGTACTGGTGCTCTGCTGTCGCTTGTTGCTTTGCATGGCAAATTTATTTTGAAAAAGCTGCATTTTAAAGAGATGATACATGTAATGAGTATAACGAGTGTACATCCAAAAATGCCACAGGAGGGGAACCTAGCGTGTCATATTTCAACGTATTCTCATAGAGCAGTTTCTATGATGTTTCTATTTTTGTTTGTGCCCCACAAATGACACTATGTCCTTAATGTACAGTTCCATAATTAATGTAAAGTTACTGAGGTTGGGTCTGGGAAAAGAAACGTACCTTAAAATGACTCAAAGTTCGCACAGATCTGAATATGCAGCTCCAGGGAAAAGTCCCAGGTAACAGTCCCTTTTTTTGTGACCCATCCACTACCTCAATCTACCCTTCACAAGCCCTCGGGACTGCTTCCTTGTCCACTGCCGTTAGCGCATTGGTCACGTGATCTCAGCCTTTCAAAACACATAGGATATTTACAAATTTGGGTGCATTGCTTTTCATAGGAAAACATACAAAAAACTACATTTTTATATATTTTGACATGACGGGCCACTGACCGAGCTGGAGATGACATGTAAATGAACTCGCACTTGTAAAGCACAGTTCCAGTCTTCCAACACTCAAAGCACTGCTACACTACAAGTCACATTCACCCATTCACACACAGGAAGCTGAGACTACCGTACATGTGCCACCAAGTGTTGTAGACAATCTGACACCAATCGAGAGCAATCTGGGGTTCCGTACTTTGCCCAAGGATACAACATGTGGACTGGGAATCAAACCACAGATATTAGATTATCCGCCATACCTCCTGAGCCACAGCCGCCCTGGTGTGGCATATGTTGCACTATATCAGGTGTAGTGTGTGTTACCCCTGTGCATTTCCATGTGAGTATGCGTTTAGAGGTTTGATCTGATCTCAGACGTCTAAGTAGGCGCAAGTGAGGCATTTCATGTTAGTGTGCTGACTCGTTTCACAACTAACCTGCCTCTCTCTCATTAACCACAAACACAATAAATTAGCTTTCCTGTGCATGTCTGAAGACAAAGCCAGGAACATCATTTTGTCAGCCGGCTCGTTTCCGTTGGCTGTGACGCAACCAGCAAACCGTTGCGATGTCAATTTTGCAATATTTCACTTGAGAAAAAAAATAACATCATGTACATTATTTCCACATTATCTGAGGTGATTTGCACACTAGCTTTTGTTCTGACACGGCTGGGTGACACTGAGCACAGTTCCAGGGAACTCGGAGGAGACCGGTACAGCGAGATTTTATTGTGTTGCTTTAATAAAGGCTGTGGTTCTCAGGGCACCGCCCACTGGCTTGTATGTCAAAAGGTTCTGAGCCTTGATCACACGGATCTACACCTAAGCCTCACAGCAGGATATAACCACACAGAAATCCAAAATCAAACAGGGCCCAATCATGATCATATCTATCTTCATTTAAGCCATATATTTGTGTTTAACAAAGAGCATATCCAGCTCCTGAGCAGCATCACAGTTTATTTGCTTTGGTTTTGTTCCACTCCTCAGTTGTTGTTCATCTCATTCTTTTCTTATCCACTGTCCTTCAGCCACATCAAGCTAGTACTGGGTGTGTTAATCTCCTGCTCATGTTAGCATTTTTCTGCTCTTACTGCTTAATGTTATAAGCTTTCTGCGAGCAAGCCACAGAAACGGCTTTACTGTGTAGCTGCTATCAGAACTACAACTACATTTCATCATGCAGTCATTTGTAGTATAATGACAATAATAAATAAATCCTTGAATCCATGAATGTGACTGTATTTGCCACCAGGTCTACAGAGCAACAGGAGAAAGGGCTTATGATATGGGAGGTGATTAGCTGGTCCCAAAAGAGGAGAAATGTGAGTCACCTAGTTTTGTGAATTGGAGGTTGTGTGTGAACTGCACAGCTGAGGTTGGGTCTTCTGCACAGCAGTCTCAGCCCTCATTGACTCTGAATAATGGCAGAAAGGTGCATATGTTTGTGAGAAAGATTTTATATTTTCTATCACTACACTGGTGTTTGTTTATACCTCAAGTGCTGCTATTGTGTTTGGAAATGGACTCTGTGAGATGAGGTCTGAAAAGTAGCCCACTGATATTTTGTTTTTGAGTCTTTGATTTGTGATGCAAAAAGTTGAAAAATGCAAAAAAGTAAATGCACCTTTGATGACAGACAGACAAATGTTTATATCCTCAAATCAGCCGTTACCACACAAAGTTTGCATGGATCAGCCTCCAACCTGAGCAACAAGCCAGACAACAGGGACACTTATTTACATACACTCAAACGGAAGTGAAAAACACAATGTCAGTGTTCCTCACCCCAACGGCTGACATGTTTAAGGTTTTATTTTAGAGACGTACTGTATTTCACTTTATCTAATGCTGGGCATTATGAACACTGGGTCACACATAAATCATTTTATATTAAAATGAATTATTTTAATAATTTGATAGAAACCCCAGCATAGCAAATACTGTCACAGATGCTACCTTAATGTACCTGTGCTCAGCTGACTGCTCAGATATTTTAACATTAAAGAATGGTCATTGGACTCAAGTGGATGAGAGCCGTTAAAGTGCTGTTAAATAACATATGTACAGCATATCAAATATCAGTTTATAATTTATGACAGTAACATAACAGTTTTCATGGTTACGGTCCCAAGATTGTACCACCTAAATTTGAAAGAAATCAGATAAACTCTTTAAGAGGAAATGACTTCCGCGTGGGCAGAACAAATGAAACCCAAAAGAAATATTTCAAAATTAAGAGTACCAAATGTTGTGAATATCAGAACAGCTTTGCACCAACTGAGGTCAGACTTCCAAGCATTAGGAGGTGCTACAGAGCCCAATAAACACACATGAACCCAGGTAATATGTATTCTTTCAGTGTTCACAGGTTTTGATGTGCGCGCCGAGTTTTAGAGTTCAAGTTCAGAGGCTAAAAGTAATATGGTGGTACTATAGAGCCGACGTGCCACAACAAAGCCCAGTTGCACTGGCGGATGAAAATAATTACAAGTTTGAACATGGATGCAAGGTTTTGTAAGTTTTTGTGCATCCTACAGTCCTGAAACATACCGTATGTTTGTAAAATGAAAATGAATGCACCAAAACAAAGATGGCTGACTTCCTGTTGGGTGAAAAAAATTCTAATTTCCCTGAACATCACAGAAACTTAGTCCCATCCTGGCGTGCGTTTGGGGCGTTATAAAGTCCTCTGGCCACACCTGAGCCAGTCACTGCAGAACTTACAGCAGTTGTGTGACTTTTCAAGAATCCTACAGGCCCTGACACTCTAAGCTGACGGTCAGCCATTGGTCAATGTTGGGCCTTCGGTGAGTGTCTGTCCGCCCTAGTTGCCCCAGTGTGCCCCACACTGTCGGCCCCTGTCGGCATATTTTGGCTGATTCAGCATGTTGAAATGATGTTGGTGTTGCCAGAGCCCATCTGTAAATGAAATCACTCTGACTGACAGTTCAGCTCAGCACACAAGAGGAGAAACCAAAGTGAAGAAACCAAACAAAGTCAAGAGTCAAGAGGGCGAGAGGCCAAACAAACGTGTTACGTAAGATACAGTTATTTTCCTTCATCCATTGAGCTCTATAGCAGGAATGTTTTGAAATGGTTTGGGTTTTTGTTCACTGGTGCATGGCAAATATGCTCTGTTCTCTCAACTGGCTAACGAGCGTCAGAGTGGTCCTCTGGTATACCTTTTATAATGATGATTACAGCTGGCTGCCGTCTGCTGTTGTGGAAAATTATTTCCTCTCACGCAGAACGTAGGTGCTGGTTGGCAGTCAGCTGTAGCCTTTGCGTTGTGTTCATGTGCAACTTTTTTGCCGAGACACGGTGACGTCAGGTGACACAGCAGGGGGTTTTCGTTACAGCTAGTCCTCTGAAGTTGTTTGGTGTGTCTGCTCCTTAAGTCCCTCAAAAATGCTATTGTGCAGCCAAATAAAAATCCGTACGAACACAATAGGTCCCTCGTACTTCTGAATGCCAGGGACCGTTGGACCATGGCTCTCTCATGCTTGGGCTCTAATTATCTATCACAGAGTGTCAGGTATTCTGTATACAAAGGAGCGGTCTGACAATGCCCATACAGCTCTATGGTAGATGATATATATATATATGTATAGCCCTCTGTACATACATGTGGTTCCGTGTGTTAAAAACCGGTTCTGTGAGGTGCTTTGCATCCAAGGTGACTTAAGTTCTCACCACTATAGCAACACACCAGGAAAAGACAGTGCTTTAATCACCCACTTCTGTTTGATCCTCAGTACTAGATGAAAACTTGAGTTTTAGTGAATAAAATTTAATCTAATTTAATTTTTAAATAGCCAAGCACACAAAATCCCGTGGCTGTGGTTTGATCAGATAACATGTGACCTCTCAACAACAGCAACACTCCCACAACTGTCATTTAATTCTGATATCTCTTATGCAAATAACAAAGACTATAAGAAGCTGTTAAGAAGATTAAGATAAAAATGTTTACTGAATTTGAAACAAAATATTTCTTTCTCTTCTTAACATTACTGCAGGATGCCACACTGAACCCGACTCTCAATTTCTAAACAAGTAATTATAAAACAATATGCAACTAACTAACTAACTCAAAGAAGTAAAAGCTGCAGCATAATATATAGAATTATGTGAAATTACTAACACAGGCAAGGTGCAGCAGGTTTGTTTATAGAGCACATTTCATACACAGAGGAGAGTCAAGGTGCTTTACACAAAAAAAAAAGCATTTAAAAAATTACAACAAAATAAAAATGAAATCAATCCTGAATAAAGTCACACAGTCCAAACTATTTTCTTACAACACATCATGTAAAATTCAGACAGAGCTCTTCTGGTTTTAAAGCTCTGCCACCTCCTCTTGACACACCCCACCGGTGCTGATGCCAAGCCTCTGCTGCACTTCCTTGTTACGTGCTGTTCATCAGCTCATTTCATTGTTGACAACTCGCGGGCTGATCAACTGCAAGGTTTTGTTTTTTGTTTTCTTGCCTCACCTGCCTGCCTGATTTTTTTTTTTTGTTCTTTGTTTTTTTTTTTTTAAATCTCTTGCCAGGTAAGAGAAATATGAAATCTATATCACACATTTCAACTGCTGGTAATTTGCTGTCTTATAATTAAAAAATGAAGCCAGCATGTGGTGACAAAATGTAGCCTGTTGCTTAACTATGTTGAAGGCTCAGATGCAAAGCGGAGAGAATTTGCCTGTGACGAGGTTCTGATTTGATTCTGATAACTGAATTATTTCCCTGCTGTCGTCAGCCAGAACATTTACAAGAACACCCTGATAATGTAGTTAATGGCAAAGAGGCAACTAAAGTGTGGGATTGTACTTTTGATTGTGTTTCTAGGCTGATTTATTAACTGAGTAAAGCCTAATGTCATGGCTGTAATGCTCACAGCACCCACTATTAACTATTCTCCCTCTTGTCTCACACTGTCCTGAATGTGACCTGTTAAACTAGTCAAGCTGTACGAGAGTTTTTGCTTGAAGTGGAGCAGCAGGGGAAATACATGTTTACAACATGTTGTGAGGTTTATTGCATTTTATTTCCTGTATCTCTTTTTTATTACTGGTCTGCACAAAGTAACACGTACTGTTAAAGGGGAACACCACCATAATTAAGAATCCTAATATGTTGTTTCCATGGCCTGGGAAAGTTCAATTAATATCTGTGAACTCTCAAAGTCAGAAACCAGAGAGGTAATTCTCAAACTTGTGATATCATCGGGTACAAAGTCTGGAGCTGCTTTAGAGACAATGAATGGGAGCCTGATTTTGTGGATAATAATTTTAATGACTAACCTCTATAAAAGAGGTTAGTCATTACATCAGTGACAACAATTGAATGTTGCATCAGTGCAGACTGGTGCCTCTTCTACGAGAGTTAATGGGGTGGACATGACAAGTCCCATCCTAACCAATCATAGCTGGGTTGTTAGCGTTAACTGATGCTTCTGCTAAATAAAAGAACGCATATTAACTTATCTTGACTTTAATTTTTGTATTTTTCCTGGTTACCGATCTCCAAAGAGATCATGGCTCTGTCCAGCAACTAACTCAAATCATCCCCTGTTGGGTCCAAGTCAGCTGATGCTACCTGCTGTTAGCAGGTAGTGCTGCAGGCTACATGTATTTGATTAATAAATAACCGACATTCAAACGACATAGAGCTGTATCCGGGGGGG